>JASDQU010736710.1:129267-142915 GCA_032191745.1 Picea mariana | reverse complement strand
GCACAATGAATGAATATAGAATATGTTGGTTTTCCCAGCTTGGGTTTCCAGGGGAAAAAACTTTTTGTAATGATTGTATTTGCCATTGTATCTTTTTTGTTCTTTTACTGAAAATCTATTTGTAGTAAATGTTGTACAAGGTTAAAATCCACATTTGGTATCAGAGCTTTGTTGGCTTTAGGGGGACTCCTTTGTGGTCAAGGGTTTGGCTCAAGACTGTGATAAGCCTTGTTACAATCACAGGTCTGTGGTATTGATTTTTCAAGTGAAAATAAATGGCAAGCAATTCGAAGATGGAGATCGAGAAGTTTAATGGGCAAAGTTTTGAGCTGTGGAAGCTCAAGATGGAAGATTTGTTGGTGGAAAGAGATTAGTGGATCATGGTAGATCCAGATTTTGCATCTACAGGGACTTCAGTAGATGACTGGAAAAAGTTGGATGAGAAAGCAAAGAGCACAATCTGACTGCGTCTCTCAGATTTAGTGTTACTAAATGTGTCAATGGAATCTATAACCAAGGATTTATGGGACAAGTTGGGGAAGTTGTATAAATCTAATTCCCTAGTAAATAAACTATTCCTGAGAAAGAAGCTGTATAACCTGAGGATGAGAGATGGAGACTCAGTGGCAGATCATTTGAATGCCTTCAATATTGTGGTAAATCAGCTAGTATTTATTGAGATTAAAATGTCAAATGAAGATAAATGTATCAGTTTACTATGGCCTTTACCAGACTCGTGGGATAGTTTGGTTGTGGCCATAGGTAGTAATACAACTTCCTTGAATTTTGATCAAGTGGTCTTATCCTTGTTGTTGGAGGAGATGAAACAGAAGAATATGCAAGGACAAAGCATATGAACATTATTTGCAAGACGATGTTCCTAGGAAATAAATAGATCTAAGTTCTCAAGTGGGAGATCTAAGTCTAAGGGTAGATCTAAATCTCCTAGAAAGTTTGTAAATGTATGTTGGAGATGTGGAAAAGAAGGGCACTACCAGAAGCAATGTAGATATAAAGTTGAGAAAACGAAGGGATCTGAAGAATCTCCTTCTATAGAAGAAAAGACCTCCAAGGAAGGAGGGGATGTGAACTTGGCTTCTTCAAGCACACATGTAGATCATGAGGCATGGTTGGTTGACTCTAGTGCATCCTTTCATATGATTCCCCATAGGGAGTGGTTCTGATAAAATGAAAGGTATGATGGAGGTGATGTTTTCTTAGGTGATGATTCTACAACCAGAATCATAGGATGAGGAAAATTCAAGTTGAGACTCATATATGGAAGGATTAGAACACTGCCTGGTGTTTTGCACATCCTAGGTTTGGCTAGAAATTTGATTTCTGTAATAAAAATGGACGATGCAGGGGTAAAAACAATATTTGAAAAGGAAACCTGTAGGATGGTTTGAGGAGGAATGGTGTTGTTGAAGGGAGTTCATTTCATAACTCTGTATAAGTTGCAAGGAAGCACTATTAGTGATGGGTGTAATAGTTACAGTGTTCCTGCTATTGGATTTGAAGAAGAAATAAATCCTACAGTCTCTGGAGAAAAGGTTATGATGTGGCATCAAATAATGGGGCATAAAGGGTCTTCGACTACTACACGGTAAAGGTATGGTTGAAGGAATTTCTAACTGCTCTCTAGATTTTGGTTTCTGTGAACATTGTTTATATGGGAAGCACAATCGAGTAAGATTCCCCTCTGGTGCAACGAGGGAAGAAGGAATTTTACAACTAGTTCAAAGTGATGTTTTTGGAACTGTGTCGGTCCCATCATTGGGAAAATTTGTGTACTATGTCTCATTTATAGATGAATTCTTGAGGAATACTTGGATATATTTCCTTAGGAATAAATCTGAAGTCTTTAACAGGTTTAAATAGTTTAAGTCTCTTGTTGAGAATCAAATAGAGAAAATAATTAAGGTGTTGAGGATAGATAATGGTGGAGAGTTATGCAGGAATGAATTTGAATAATTCTGTAAGAAGTGCGGTATAGCAAGGCATAAGACTACTCCATATACACCTTAGAAGAATGGAGTTGCAGAAAGGATGAATAGGACATTGATGGACAACGCAAGGTGCATCCTCAGTGGTGTCGGGTTAGGGAAAGAATTCTGGGCAGAGGTAATGGATACTGCATGTTACCTGGTCAATGGATCACCCTCATCAATGTTGGATGACAAGACTCCACAAGAGATATGGATTGGCAAGGAACCTTCTCTCACACATCTCAAGGTATTTGGTTGTGATGCATATGTTCATGTTCCAAAGGAAAATAGGAGTAAGCTAGATAAGAAGGATGAAAAGTGTATCTTTATTGGATACACATATGGTTTCAAAGGTTATCAGCTTTGGAAATCAGAAACTAAGAAGGTAGTGTATAGCCGAGATGTGGTATTTAGAGAAATGAAGGATGTTGTTAAATGGGAAGTCCTATCAAGTAAGGAAGAACCGAAGAAAATAGAGTTTGATTTAAAGGATGATGAATTAAACTCTACAGAAGAACAGGAATCAGAAGAAGAAGATCCTCATATTTCAGTATTGAGGAGATCAGTTCAAGAAAGAAGGCTACCAGAAAGGTATACTCCATTTGATTTCCATTCAAATTTTTCTTTGTCTATTATTGATGATGATCCTAGAACTATCAGGGAGGCAATGGATTAAGAGGATGGAAATCTCTAGAAAAGGGCCATGGATGAAGAAATGGCAGCTTTGGATAAGAATGAGGCTTGGGATCTAGTGGAGTTTTTGACTAGAATAAATCCTATTGGCAACAAATGGGTATTTAAAAAGAAGATTAATGCTGAAGGAAAAGTGGAGAAATACAAAGCTCGTTTAGTAGAAAAAGGTTATTCCCAGGTAACTAAGGGAATTGATTTTGGTGAGATTGTTTATCCTATTGCCAAGTTAACCTCTATAAGATTTATGTTATATGTTGTTGCTCCATTTGATTTTGAGGTAGAATAGATGGATGTGAAGACAACATTCCTACATGGGGATCTCGAAGAAGAAATCTATATGAAGCAACCATAAGGTTATGTTGTGAAGGGAAAGAAGGAGTTGGTATGCAAGCCGAAAAAGCCCCTATATGGTTTAAAACAATCACCAAGGATGTGGTATAAAAAAATTAATACTTATATGCTCGGACTTGGCTTCACAAGAATCAAAGAGGATCATTGTGTGTATTTTACATTAATTGGTGATTATTTGATTTATTTGGTCTTGTATGTGGATGACATGTTGCTGATAGGAAACAACAAGGAGACTATCGAAGATGTGAAAATGCAGTTGTCCTCTAAATTTGACATGAAGGATCTCGGTGCTTCAAATTTCATTTTGGGCATGGAAATTAAAAGAGATCGGAAAAAGAGGAAACTTTGGTTAAATCAGAGAAAATATGTTGGGACAATATTGCAGAGGTTTAATATGAAAGAATGTAAACCAGTCAAGGTTCTTATTCATGTTGGGGTAAAGTTATCTGCAGATCAATGTCCCAAGACACAGGAAGAGGAGTAGGACATGTCTCTTGTTCCATATGCGAGTGCAGTTGGCAGTTTCATGTATGCAATGGTTTGTACTAGATCGTACATTGCACATGTAGTGGGAGTTTTGAGAATGTATATCTCAAAACCAGGGAAGGAGCATTGGACAGTAGTCAAAATTGTTTTCAGGTATTTGCGTGGCACTGCTATCTATGGATTCTGCTACGAACGAGGATAGAGATTGGACAGAGTGGTGGATATACATGGATTTGTGGATGCAGACTGGGCTGGAGATCTGGATCATAGGAGATCTACAAGTGGGTATGTGTTTGACCTATTTGGAGGAGAAATAAGTTGGATGAGAAAAAGACAGATTGTAGTGGCACTTTCAACTAAGGAAGTTGAATACATGGAAGCCACTCATGTAAGTAAGGAAGCAGTATGTTTACAAAGATTTTTTTCAGGTATTGGGTTGGTACAATAAGCCGTAAGGATATATTATGACATTCAGAGGGCAATTTTTCTGGAGAAGAACCAAATACAAATCATATTCATATTCAATATCACTTTGTGAGAGACATGATTGAAGAAAAAAAAATATTGCTGATGAAGGTGGACACTTTGAAGAATTTTGCAGATTCATTAACGAAATCTATGAGCACTGAAAAKTTCTCTTGGTGTAGAGGATCCATGGGCATTGTTGCCCTGGATTGTTGACTATGTAACCCTGTAACCCCTTGTATGCAAAGAAAACAACAAGTGGGAAAATGTTGGGTATGTGTTATATTCTACCTCGGGAAACATGTCACATATTTAGGTGGTTTTTCGGCACATGGTTTCTTTATCAGTGGTTTTTGTATTATTCCAGATATAAAAAGTATGCAGAACAGAAATAAAATGCTAGAAATGGTAGCTAAACAACAATATAACCAGAACAACACCACAATAACACCAAAATGATATCAGAATAACACCAAAAAGAGCACTTTGATTACTCAGAGAAATGTTCACTTGCCTCTTCGAGGGGGCAACCTCCAGCAGAGCAGAGCTCTATTACAATAATATCGAAGACCACAATTCTCATACCCTCGACTCCTATTTATACTAAATATGTCTATCAAAAGAACCATCTAAAGGAAGATCCTTATAGAAGTGAAAGATTCTATTAGGTCTTCTTACATTCAACTTATTCTTCCTTATTGGTAGGCCTTATTAATATTGACCTTTATTACATATGAATATATTATTCTATCTATGTGAGGGGTTAGGTCCCTAACATGTCCTCACCCTTAAAAACATCCTTGTCCTCAAGGCTTGAGATGTGGAAATTGTTGCAGAATGGTAGTTGGTTCCCAAGTGGCATCTGTTGAGGTTGTATCTTTCCACTGGACCAACACTTCCTTGATGGTTTTTTGACGCAGGCGATGCTCACGCTGGTCCAAAACTGCTTCTAGTTGTAGCCAAATGGAGCCTTCTTCATCCAACTCGCGAAGGTTGGTTTGAGTTTTTCACTTAGTTCCAATCACCTTCTTTAAGCATGAAACATGAAAAACAGGATGTAGCTTAGAATGACTGGGAAAAGCTAACTAATAAGCCACATGTTCCACACGCTTGAAAATGGTATAAGGACCATAAAATTTGGGCGCTAGTTTCTAACAATGGTCATCCTTGAGAGAATTTTGCTTGTAAGGTTGCAATCGAATAAACACCGAATCCCCTTCCGCAAATAGATTTTCAAAGAAACCTTGATCTACTTGTTGCTTCATGTGATTCTGGGCCATGACCAAATTCTCTTTGAGGGTATGGAGAATAGCCTCTCGAACTATAAGTGTTTGTTCCACCGCATGGACCTTCGAGACACTTGGTAAATATGAGAGAACTGAAGGTGGATTTTTTCCATATATTTCTCCAAAAGGAGTCATGCAGGTAGTTGTATGGTATGAAGTGTTGTACCACCATTCAACTAGTGGAAACCATTGATCCCACTAATTTTTCTTTTCCGATGAAAAACACCTCAAATATGTTTCCAAATACTTGTTGACAACTTCAGTTTGACCATCATTTTGAGGATGATAAGTTGTGTTGAGATGCAATTGGGTGCCTTATATATTGAACAGTTCCTGCAAAAATTATTGGTGAAAGTTGGGTCACGCTCAGAAACAATAGAATGTGACATGCCATGAAGCTTGAAGACCTGATCCATGAAACTTTGAGCCACAATGGATGTTGTAAATGGGTGTTGAATAACACATAAATGAGCATACTTGGAAAGGCGATCAACAACCACCATGATCACTGATTTATTGCCAGATTTAGGTAAGCCTACAATAAAATCCATAGAGATATCCCGCAAAATAGCAGGTGGAATCGGAAGCGGTTGTAGTGTGCCAAGAGATTTGATTGTTTCTCCCTTGTTGCGTTGACACACATCACATTTAGCCACAAAATTACAAACATCATGTTTCATACCCTCCCAGAAGAAAGAACGTTTGAACCTTTCATAGTTTTTGGTAAACCCCGAGTGCCCAGTTGTGGGTGTAGCATGAAGCTCAGAAAGTACCTTGGATTTAAGTTTTGACTGTTTACTTAAATACAAAGAACCTTTGTATCGAATCTCATCATGGAGCCAAGAGTACCCTTGGGAAACTGGAGAAGTGGACTGCGATTGTTGTATCAGATGCAAACTTTTGGGATTGTGTATCCATTCCTGGAGAACGGCTTGGAGCCAATATGGTACAATGAAGGAGAGAGAAAAAAGGGACCCTTCATCTTCATATTTTCGGGAAAGTGCATCCACAACCACATTGTCTTTTCCTTTCTTATAAATGATCTCGCAATCATAGACAAAGATCTTAGTAACCCATTTTTGTTTCTCTGGGGAGGAAATGTGTTGTTCCAAAAAATACTTGAGGCTTTGATGATCTGTCTTAATTTGGAAGTGTTTCCCCAATACATAAGGGCGCCAAAGATCAACGGCATGAAAAATAGCCAACATTTCCTTTTCATAGATTGATTTGCCCAAATTTATTTCAGACGGTTTTTTGTTGGTAAAGGCCAAAGGCCAACCTTCTTGCATAAGGATAACACCAATTCCTTTTCCTGAAGCATCACATTCCAGGACAAAGGTCTTTGTGAAATCAGGAAGCACCAGGACTGGAGTGGTGCACATGGCCATCTTCAAGGTTTGAAAATCCTGAGCACGTGTTGGTGTCTAGGTGAAAGATTTCTTTTTAAGGAGTACAGTGAGAGGGGCTGAAATCTTTCCATAGTTCTTAACAAACTTGCAATAATAACCCATTAAGCCCAGAAATACATGCAATATTTTGAGAGTATTTGGGTGAGTCTAGTCTTGCATAGCTTCAATCTTTTTAGGATCCACCTTAACGTCGTGCTTGCCAAAAAAATTACCCAAGTATTCGACTTCTGAGGTGCAAAGAGCACATTTAGATTGTTTTAGGAAAAATTGGTGCTGAGAGAGTAGATGGATAACTTGATCCATATGAGCAAGATGGTCTGTCTAGGTTTTTCTATAGACAAAGAAAACTAAGACAAAATGATGGAGAAAAGGACGTAAGACACGATTCATGAGGCATTGGAAAGTGGAAGGAGCATTACATAAACCAAAGGGCATGACCAAAAACTCATAGTGGCCCTCATGATTTATAAAGGCAGTCTTAGGAGTGTCTTCCTCTTTCATACGTATCTAGTGGTAGCCAGAATGAATATCAAGTTTAGTAAAGAACTGGGTGCCACTCAATTCATCCAAGAGGTCATCAATGAGAGGAATGTGAAATTTGTCTTTAATGGTGAGTTTGTTGAGAGCGCGAAAATCATGACACATGTGCCAATAAGATTCTTTCTTCATGACCATGACCACCAAAGAAGAGTAGGGGCTCATACTAGGGAAGATAACACCTACGTTAAGCAGTTCTTGAACCATTTTCTCAATTTCATTATTTTGAGAAAAGGGGTGACAATAGGGATGGATATTAGGGGGAAGGCTTCCTGGAACAAGGGGAATGGAATGATCATGAATGCCATGGGAAGGAGGGAGTCCCTAGGGAGTGGAAAAAACCACTTGATGTTTAGAGATAATGGATTGGAGGTCTCGCGGCACAGAGGGTGTCTCAATTTCTTGTATGGTATGGATTTGGGCAATAACACACGAATGACATTTTTTGAGTAGCTTTTCCATGTGATGGAAACTAATGATCTCAGGGGAACCGACGGTGATGCCTTGGAACTTATATTACTGGCCCTTCTGGTCAAATTACATGGTTAATTCATTAAAATCTATGAGAATGCGACCCAAAGTCCTTATCCAGTCTGAACCCAACACAATGTCACAAATGCCCATGTCAATAGAAAACATATGAGACTTCAGGTGGTAGTCACCAATTTTGAGACACATATTTTCACAATGCCCTCTACATTTCATGAACCCGCCATTCGCAATCATGATTTGGAAATTATTGATTGCACAGATATAACAATTAGTTTATTGGGCAATGCGGCAATGAATTAAATTATGGGTGCTTCCACTATCAATAAGAATGATGAGCTTCCTATTCTTGATGTAGCCAATTAGTTTGAGGGTTTGGGGAGTAGAGAAGCCAATGAGAGAATTTACGAAAATGACCGGTTCTACTTCGGGAGGGTCTGAGGGAGGGGAAATGTCAGTGGGTTCAGATGACTCAGACACAAGGGAAGCTTCAACATCCTCTTCTGAAACATCCTCCGAGATGGCCATAAAAATATTTTTTTCTTTACACTTGTGTCCCGGAAAATATTTGTCATCATAATTATAACAAAGGCCTTTGAGTTGGCGTTCATCCATTTCATCCCTGGTCAATTTTTGGATATTTAATGGAGTAGAAGGAGGAGTAGGATTTATTGGTTTAGTGCGAGGAATAAAGGAGGGTTTATGGTTTTGAGAAGAGATAACTTGTGGTGCTTCCTTAGCTCGTTTAGTAGCCTCCACCCAACTCTAAGGCCAATCCATGAGGACATGGGAAACAATCTCACCCTTGAGGCCACTGAGAAAACATTCTAAAAAAAAAGCATCAGACATGCCCTCTATACGAAAATATAGTTGCTCAAAATCAACTATAAAGTCTTACACTGTTTCAACTTTTTCAAACGACATAAATGGTTGGTGTTAGTGTCAAATCATTCATAAAGCTCTTCCACAAAGTGTGTCCAAGAAACATACCCTTGACGGGAATTTTTTCTCCATTGCCACCATTGCCAACATTATTGATATAGGAGAACACCATACCAGAGTTTATCCAAGTCATCTGTAATGTCGTACAAAGAGAAATAATGTTCCATTTGAGTTACCCAACGAGTGGGATCTGAGCCATCAAATTTGGTCACATCCACTCATGGAAGACGTAGGTCACGCTGAAAGTGATGGGACTGAGAGGAAGTTTCAACTTCGGTATGCAAAGGTGGGTCAGATAAAGGGGGATCTACAGGGATATGCATCTTGGGGTAGATCATCGAAGTGACAGATTCAAGCTGGGTAGTCATGTCTTGTTTGAAGTCTTCTTTGAGTTTTGTGATTGAGGCGACGATGGAGGAATGCATGTTTTATTGATGGAGGAAATATTGGAACTGAGCTATCTCACTTCTTATTGGGTCTCTGTGAAATTAGATTGCAATGTATTGAAGCGAGCTTCCAAGTCTTGGCTACGGGTATGGGCCATTATGATGAAGGGACCGAAAAGGGGCAGGTGGGGTCAAAATTTTTGCTGAAAAATGATAGGTATGAATATGATACGGGCGAAGAGATAAATCCAATGTAATAGGTCTCAAATAATGGTGCAAAAATTTCCAAACTTATACTCCAGTCTGAAGAATACTACAGTGATGAAATGCCCAAATGGAAGAAATGTGTATTGATTCAGCAACTCGAACACAGTTGTGTGGCAATAGATCTTGTCTGTTTTATTTTTTGTTTCCATCCCCAAGGGTTAGGTATTCAAGGGTTCTAGAGACAAGGGTTTTCCCTGTGCTATAGCTCTCTAATCAACATGTGAGGTCCAACAGTAGTACTCGGCCCAATATCTCAGGGCACCAACTAAGGAGGCTAGACCATGCCCTTAGTTGTACTACCCGAGTACCCAGGTACTAGAGAGTATCTTCCCGAGTGTTGTTCTCAGTGGAACTATAGTAGTCAAGTGGCCAATCGGTTTATCTAAAGAGGGCTTCAGGAAATCTAGGCCGATCCATATATAGATGTTTTCTGATGCACTACCACTCGAAGGGGTACCAACAGGGGTTAC
Organism: Picea mariana; assembly: GCA_032191745.1. Classification (NCBI taxonomy): domain Eukaryota; kingdom Viridiplantae; phylum Streptophyta; class Pinopsida; order Pinales; family Pinaceae; genus Picea; species Picea mariana. The sequence goes on along the minus strand of JASDQU010736710.1, from coordinate 133,146 downwards.
AAGGGTGGCCAACAGATGTGCGCTTAAGTACCACATGTATTTCCTATGTGTATGAATCCATCAACCATGGGTTTATGCACGTAACGACAGATCTATGTAGCTTAAAGACGTCGGAATATGTCTCTACCCTGAAAAAAATTAACCCACAGTTTTATGTCGAGGAAAGTGCTCTGAGACCACTTGTAATATTCTAGAAATAAAAAGTATGCAGAACATAAATAAAATGATAGAAATGCAAGATAAACAACAATATAGCCATAACAACACCACAATAACACCAAATTAATATCAGAATAACATTAGAAAGAGCACTTCGATTACTGAGAGCAATGTTCACTTGCTTCTTCGAGGGGGAAACCTCTAGTAGAGAAGAGCTCTATTACAATAATATCCAAGACCACAGTTCTCATACCCTTGACTCCTATTTATACTAAATATGTCTATCAAAATAACCATCTAGAGGAAGATCGTTCTAGAAGTGGAAGCTTCTGTTAGGATTTCTTACATTTGACTTCTTCTTCCTTATTGCGACGCCTTATTAATATTGACCTTTATTACATTGAAATATATTATTCTACCTACGTGAGGGGTTAGGTCCCTAACAATTTTATATTTCTGGTTAAGGAATTAGGGTTGTTGATTAATCCAATTCATTGGGTTAGGGTTTTGGATGTCGTTGGATCCTACATGCATATTGTATTGTAAAGAGTGTAGCACAATGAATGAATATAGAATATGTTGGTTTTCCCGATTTGGGTTTCTAGGGGGAAAATCTCTGTGTAATGTTTGTATTTTCCATTGTATCTTTTCTGTTCTTTTACTGAAAATCTCTTTGTAGTGAATATTGTACAAGGTTAAAATCTACAAAACTAAAGTTGTCAACAAGTGTTTGGAAACATATTTGAGGTGTTTTGAATCAGAAAGGCAAAATCAGTGGGCTCAATGGTTACCACTAGTTGAATGATGGTACAACACTTCTTACCATAGAAATACCCGCATGACTCCTTTTGAAGCGGTATATGGACAAAATCCCTTTCAGTTCTCTCATACTTTCCAGGTGTCTCGAAGGTCTAGGTGGTTGACCAAATGCTTACAATTTGAGAGGATATTTTTCGTACCCTCAAAGAGAATTTGTTCATGGCCCAGAATCGCATGAAGCAACAAGCAAATCAAGGTTGCTCTAAACATCAATTTGCAAAATGCGATCATGTGTTTCTTCGACTGCAACCTTACAGGAAAAATTCCCTCAAGGCTAGCCATTGTCAGAAACTGGCGCCCAAATTTTATGGTCCTTATATCGTTCTTAAGAGTGTGGGACAGGTTTCCTATCAGTTATCTTTGCCCAATCATTCTAAGCTCCATCATGTTTTTCATATTTCCTGCTTAAAGAAAGAGATTGTAACTAAGTGTAAAAATCAAACCAACCTTCCCGTTTTGGACGAAGAAGGCTCAATTTGGCTACAACTGTTGTAAGAAATATTGAAATTTTGTCTTTCAGTAACTTAGGAGAGAAATTTTTTTATAGTGTTTAACTATTGAAAGTGTAGATGTGAGAAAATGACCATTCCTCTATCACGTGCATCACTGAATGTTCTCTACCTATCATCTTCAGTCAAATAACGCCGAAAACATCTCCAAATGCCACAACAGTACAATAGTCACAAGCCAACTCATGAAAAATCCAAAGACAATGTTCATGTGAAAATCAAAGAAATGTACCATCTGTTCGAGCCTTGAGTCACAAGGAAAATGAATGGAAGCATTGGCAGTTGAATGACCACATACACCGAGCATTAAGACACATGGACAAAAAGATCATGAGTTCGGGGTTTTTGGCCATCAGAGATTTGGTCGATGTAGATATTTTAATAACTACAGCCCTGATCCTCGAATTCACTAAAGTATTAAAGGATAAGCTGGGTTAATTAAAGAATAAGAAATATTAATGTTGACAAGTCTCATCGTGATTTCACGACTCGAGCTGCCTTCATGCTTTAAGTTTCAAGTTTGCGATTTCTGAAAATCTGAAAGCCCGTGTTTTAATCATTCTCAATCACAAAGCTAAAAGTGTTTTAACTGTTAATCAATCCCATCGCAATTTCACGATTTGGGATTTCTCGCATCAAGTATTATCGAAGTCCCGACACTTAAATCCACAAAAGGTTAAAGATTAATTGATAATCGTGATTAATTAAGAGATTAAGACAAATGATTATTTCCTAATTAATCCCATCGCGATTTCGCAATTCGGGATTCCTTGCATGTCATAACTCTTGAAGACATGATACCCAAAACCCCGAAATCCGAAAACCCAAAATCGGGACTCCAGTCATATGCAAAAAATGGCCTTGGGAAAAAAACCATTTTTCTTAGCCTTGGGGAGGCCATTTTCTACATTCGAATAGTCGATAGACATATATATGTTGGGCTCCGGATTTGTAACATTTTCTTGCTGGTTCTTGAAGACATTGTTCACTCTTCTGAAGACTTTTGTTAAGAAAATGGCATTATTTCTATGCTATTCATACTCTGTTACACATATATGTTCCATTATATACAGAAACCATGAAGTGCTTCCAAATCCACAAATGAGCGAAGAATTCAACTATAATCCTCTTCTGCGGAGAATAGCTGAAATTTGCAAGAATGCAGGGTGTTGGCTTATAGAGAATAATACTTATGATTATTTTATGATGGGTTGAAACATACTTGTGTAGAGGCTCCACACATTATCAATGTATCCTCTTTTTCTAAAGCTTATGGTATGATGGGCTGGAAAATTGGATAGATAGCATGTCCTTCTGAAGTCAAGGGCCTTGGAGCACAACTGTTTCGATCATTGGACAAAAGCTTTCTCTGTATTCACTGGAGCTTGGCCCTGGGGGAAACCGTTTATTCAAATCGATGGTTCTCAACAAGAACTCAATAGCTGGCATCAAGATTCATGCATGTGAAACCGTGGCATGATTAACTGTGTAAAATGTGTCTCATCCTCTGGCAATATTCCTGAAATCGTTTTTGTAACTCCTTATTCATCTAGGGCAAAGCCACGCATTGCCAGAGATCTGAAACGTGGTGTAACATTGCCAGAGTGAGCTGGGAAACGTTATGTAACATTGCCAGAGATCTGAAACGTGGTGTAACATTGCCAGAGAGAGCTGGAAACGTTCTGCAGCACTGCCAGAGATCTGAAACGTTTGTAAAGAGATACCACGCATTGCCAGAGATGGGGAACGCTATGTAAAGAGAAGCCATGCATTTCCAAAGGGTTGGAAAAATGTGAGATGGGAGCTTCTATGTTGGAGAAATGGGGGAATAGACATAGCATAGACCAGAGAGAGGAATGGAAGTCTGAAAGCAGTTGTATTGTCCTTATCTTTCAATAAAATAGTAAGAGTTCCATGAATTCGACTGGTGTTGTTTTTAAGTTTGCTGTGGGTTATTTATTTTCCAGTATGCATTGATTTAGAGACAATCTGTTGACAGAGAAGGCAGGGCCCCCTTCGCTAGAAACAGAGCTGATACATTGCATTTACAGTAGACTCTATCTTCAGATTTGAATATAATTTCTCAGCAAAGATTTGATTTCACTTTGCATTGCCAGACTTCTCTTTGATTTCATAGAACAGAAGTAGCATTTCATTTCATTGCAACCGAGGGTTTAGCATTATCTTTTCATCCATTTATTTCATTTCTTCAGTTTTCACATTTAGACTGCTTAACGTTCAGAAACTAGTTTGGGTATCTCATGAGATAAAGAAGTTCCGTTTGATTACAATAGAAAGTTGCATAGGATGGTTGTTGAGTTGTGTGGAGTGATAAGTAGCAAGAACTTAGCTGTTTTCAGTTTATCTTTTACATGCATATACAGAACAGTAC
>JASDQU010736710.1:116756-128188 GCA_032191745.1 Picea mariana | reverse complement strand
ACATCTCAAGGTATTTGGTTGTGATGCATATGTTCATGTTCCAAAGGAAAATAGGAGTAAGCTAGATAAGAAGGATGAAAAGTGTATCTTTATTGCATACAAATATGGTTTCAAAGGTTATGAGCTTTGGAAATTAGAAACTAAGAAGGTAGTGTATAGCCGAGATGTGGTATTTAGAGAAATGAAGGATGTTGTTAAATGGGAAGTCCTACCAAGTAAGGAAGAACCGAAGAAAATAGAGTTTGATTTAAAGGATGATGAATTAGACTCTAAAGAAGAACATGAATCAGAAGAAGAAGATCCTCATATTTCAGTATTGAGGAGATCAGTTCAAGAAAGAAGGCTACCAGAAAGGTATACTCCATCTGATTTCCATTGAAATTTTTCTTTGTCTATTATTGATGATGATCCTAGAACTGTCAGGGAGGCAATGGATTAAGAGGATGGAAATCTTTGGAAAAGGGCCATGGATGAAGAAATGGCAGCTTTGGATAAGAATGAGGCTTGGGATCTAGTGGAGTTTTTGACTGGAATAAATCCTATTGGCAACAAATGGGTATTTAAAAAGAAGATTAATGCAGAAGGAAAAGTGGAGAAATACAAAGCTCGTTTAGTAGAAAAAGGTTATTCCCAGGTAACTAAGGGAATTGATTTTGGTGAGATTGTTTATCCTATTGCCAAGTTAACCTCTATAAGATTTATGTTATATGTTGTTGCTCCATTTGATTTTGAGGTAGAATAGATGGATGTGAAGACAACATTCCTACATGGGGATCTGGAAGAAGAAATCTATATGAAGCAACCATAAGGTTATGTTGTGAAGGGAAAGAAGGAGTTGGTATGCAAGCCGAAAAAGTCCCTATATGGTTTAAAACAATCACCGAGGATGTGGTATAAAAAAATTAATACTTATATGCTTGAACTTGGCTTCACAAGAAGCAAAGAGGATCATTGTGTGTATTTTAAATTAATTGGTGATTATTTGATTTATTTGGTCTTGTATGTGGATGACATGTTGCTGATAGGAAACAAGGAGACTATCCAAGATGTGAAAATGCAGTTGTCCTCTAAATTTGACATGAAGGATCTCGGTGCTTCAAATTTCATTTTGGGCATGGAAATTAAAAGAGATTGGAAAAAGAGGAAACTTTGGTTAAATTAGAGAAAATATGTTGGGACAATATTGCAGAGGTTTAATATGAAAGAATGTAAACCAGTCAAGGTTCCTATTCATGTTGGGGTAAAGTTGTCTGCAGATCAGTGTCCCAAGACACAGGAAGAGGAGTAGGACATGTCTCTTGTTCCATATGCGAGTGCAGTTGGCAGTTTCATGTATGCAATGGTTTGTACTAGACTGTACATTGCACATGCAGTGGGAGTTTTGAGAATGTATATGTCAAAACCAGGGAAGGAGCATTGGACAGTAGTCAAAATCGTTTTCAGGTATTTGCGTGGCACTGCTATCTATGGATTCTGCTACGAACAAAGATAGAGATTGGACAAAGTGGTGGATATACATGGATTTGTGGATGCAGACTGGGCTGGAGATCTGGATCATAGGAGATCTACAAGTGGGTATGTGTTTACCTGTTTGGAGGAGAAATAAGTTGGATTAGAAAAAGACAGATTGTAGTGGCACTTTCAACTAAGGAAGCTGAATACATGGAAGCCACTCATGTAAGTAAGGAAGCAGTATGTTTACAAAGATTTTTTTCAGGTATTGGGTTGGTACAATAAGCTGTAAGGATATATTGTGACAGTCAGAGGGCAATTTTTCTGGAGAAGAACCCGACTTATCATTCAAATACAAATCATATTCATATTCAATATCACTTTGTGAGAGACATGATTGAAGAAAAAAAAATATTGCTGATGAAGGTGGACACTTTGAAGAATTTTGCAGATTCATTAACGAAATCTATGAGCACTGAAAATTTCTCTTGGTGTAGAGGATCCATGGGCATTGTTGCCCTGGATTGTTGACTATGTAACCCTGTAACCCCTTGTATGCAAAGAAAACAACAAGTGGGAAAATGTTGGGTATGTGTTATATTCTACCTCGGGAAACATGTCACATATTTAGGTGGTTTTTCGGCACATGGTTTCTTTGTCAATGGTTTTTGTATTATTCCAGATATAAAAAGTATGCAGAACATAAATAAAATGCTAGAAATGGTAGCTAAACAACAATATAACCTGAACAACACCACAATAACACCAAAATGATATCAGAATAACACCAGAAAGAGCACTTTGATTACTCAGAACAATGTTCACTTGCCTTTTCGAGGGGGAAACCTCCAACAGAGCAGAGCTCTATTACAATAGTATCCAAGACCACAGTTCTCATACCCTCGACTCCTATTTATACTAAATATGTCTATCAAAAGAACCATCTAAAGGAAGATCCTTATAGAAGCAAAAGATTCTATTAGGTCTTCTTACATTCGACTTATTCTTCCTTATTGGTAGGCCTTATTAATATTGACCTTTATTACATATGAATATATTATTCTATCTATGTGAGGGGTTAGGTCCCTAACATGTCCTCACCCTTAAAAACATCCTTGTCCTCAAGGCTTGAGATGTGGAAATTGTTTCAGAATGGTACTTGGTTCCCAAGTGGCATCTGTTGAGGTTGTATCTTTCCACTAGACCAACACTTCCTTGATGGTTTGCTGACACAGGCGATGCTCACGCTGGTCCAAAATTGCTTCTGGTTGTAGCCAAATGGAGCCTTCTTCGTCCAACTCGGGAAGGTTGGTTTGAGTTTTTCACTTATTTCCAATCACCTTCTTTAAGCATGAAACATGAAAAACATGATGTAGCTTAGAATGACTGGGAAAAGCTAACTAATAAGCCACATGTCCCACACGCTTGAGAATGGTATGAGGACCATAAAATTTGGGCGCTAGTTTCTAACAATGGTCATCCTTGAGAGAATTTTGCTTGTAAGGTTGCAATCGAATAAACACCTAATCCCCTTCCGCAAATAGATTTTCAAAGAAACCTTGATCTACTTGTTGCTTCATGTGATTCTGGGCCATGACCAAATTCTCTTTGAGGGTATGGAGAATAGCCTCTCGAACTATAAGTGTTTGGTCCACCGCATGGACCTTCGAGAAACCTGGTAAATATGAGAGAACTGAAGGTGGATTTTTTCCATATATTTCTCCAAAAGGACTCATGCAGGTAGTTATATGGTATGAAGTGTTGTACCACCATTCAACTAGTGGAAACCATTGAGCCCACTAATTTTTCTTTTCCGATGAAAAACACCTCAAATATGTTTCCAAACACTTGTTGACAACTTCAGTTTGACCATCATTCTGAGGATGATAAGTTGTGTTGAGATGCAATTGGGTGCCTTATATATTGAACAATTCTTGCAAAAAATTGTTGGTGAAAGTTGGGTCACGCTCAGAAACAATAGAATGTGACATGCCATGAAGCTTGAAGGCCTAATCCATGAAACTTTGAGCCACAATGGATGTTGTAAATGGGTGTTGAATAACACATAAATGAGCATACTTGGAAAGGTGATCAACAACCCCCATGATCACTGATTTATTGCCAGATTTAGGTAAGCCTACAATAAAATCCATAGAGATATCCTGCCAAATAGCAGGTGGAATCGGAAGAGGTTGTAGTGTGCTAGGAGATTTGAGTGTTTCTCCCTTGTTGCATTGACACACATCACATTTAGCCACAAAATTATGAACGTCATGTTTCATACCCTCCCAGAAGAAAGAACATTTGAACCTATCATAGTTTTTGGTAAACCTTGAGTGCCCAGTTGTGGGTGTAGCATGAAGCTCAGAAAGTACCTTGGATTTAAGTTTTGACTGTTTACTTAAATACAAACAACCTTTGTATCGAATCTCATCATGGAGCCAAGAGTACCCTTGGGAAACTGGAGAATTGGACTGCAATTGTTGTATCAGATGCAAACTTTTGGGATTGTGTATCCATTCTTGGAGAACGGCTTGGAGCCAATATGGTACAATGAAGGAGAGAGAAAAAAGGGACCCTTCATCTTCATATTTTCGGGAAAGTGCATCCACAACCACATTGTCTTTTCCTTTCTTATAAATGATCTCACAATCATAGACAAAGATCTTAGTAACCCATTTTTGTTGCTCTGGGGAGGAAATGTGTTGTTCCAAAAAATACTTGAAGCTTTGATGATCTGTCTTAATTTGGAAGTGTTTCCCCAATACATAAGGGTGCCAAAGATCAACGACATGCAAAATAGCCAACATTTCCTTTTCATAGATTGATTTGCCCGAATTTCTTTCAGACGGTTGTTTGTTGGTAAAGGCCAAAGGCCGACCTTCTTGCATAAGGATAACACCAATTCCTTTTCCTGAAGCATCACATTCTAGGACAAAGGTCTTTGTGAAATCAGGAAGTTCTAGGACTGGAGTGGTGCACATGGCCATCTTCAAGGTTTGAAAATCCTGAGCACGTGTTGGTGTCCAGGTGAAAGAATTCTTTTTAAGGAGTGCAGTGAGAGGGGCCGAAATCTTTCCATAGTTCTTAACAAACTTGCGATAATAACCCATTAAGCCCAGAAATACACACAATATTTTGAGAGTATTTGGGTGAGTCTAGTCTTGCATAGCTTCAATCTTTTTAGGATCCACCTTGACGCCGTGCTTGCCAAAAAAATTACCCAAGTATTCGACTTCTGAGGTGCCAAAAGCACATTTAGATTGTTTCAGGAAAATTTGGTGCTGAGAGAGTAGATGGAGAACTTGATCCACATGAGCAAGATGGTCTGTATAGGTTTTTCTATAGATGAGGATATCATCAAAGAAAACTAAGACAAAATGATGGAGAAAAGGACGTAAGACATGATTCATGAGGCATTGGAAAGTGGAAGGAGCATTATACAAACCAAAGGGCATGACCAAAAACTCATAGTGGCCCTCATGATTTATAAAGGCAGTCTTAGGAATGTCTTCCTCTTTCATACGTATCTAGTGGTAGCCAGAATGAAGATCAAGTTTAGTAAAGAATTGGGTGCCACTCAATTCATCCAAGAGGTCATCAATGAGAGGAATGTGAAATTTGTCTTTAATGGTGAGTTTGTTGAGAGTGCGGAAATCATGACACATGCGCCAATAAGCTTCTTTCTTCATGACCATGACCACCAAAGAAGAGTAGGGGCTCGTACTAGGGAAGATAACACTTACGTTAAGCAGTTCTTGAACCATTTTCTCAATTTCATTATTTTGGGAAAAGGGGTGATGATAGGGATGGATATTGGGAGGAAGGCTTCCTAGAACAAGGGGAATGGAATGATCATGAACTCCACGGGAAGGAGGGAGTCCCTAGGGAGTGGAAAAAACCACTTGATGTTTAGAGATGATGGATTGGAGGTCCTACGGCACAGAGGGTGTCTCAATTTCTTGTATGGTATGGATTTGGGCGATAACACACGAATGGCATTTTTTGAGTAGTTTTTCCATGTGATGGGAACTAATGATCTCAGGGGAACCGATGGTGATGCCTTGGAACTTATATTGCTAGCCCTTCTGGTCAAATTACATGGTTAATTCATTAAAATCCATGAGAATGGGACCCAAATTCCTTATCTAGTCTGAACCCAACACAATGTCACAAACGCCCATGTCGATAGAAAACATATGAGACTTCAGGTGGTAGTCACCAATTTCGAGACACATATTTTCACAACGCCCTCCACATTTCATGAACCCGCCATTCACAATCATGATTTGGAAATTATTGATTGCACATATATAACAATTAGTTTATTGGGCAATGCGGCGATGAATTAAATTATGGGTGCTTCCACTATCAACAAGAATGATGACCTTCCTATTCTTGATGTAGCCAATTAGTTTGAGGGTTTGGGGAGCAGAGAAGCCAATGCGAGAATTTATGAAAATGATCGGTTCTACTTCGGGAGGGTTTGAGGGAGGGGAAATGTCAGTGGGTTCAGATGACTCAGACACAAGGGGAGCTTCAACATCCTCTTCTAAAACATCCTCCGAGATGGCCATAAAAATATTTTTTTCTTTACACTTGTGTCCCGGAAAATATTTGTCATCACAATTATAACAAAGGCCTTTGAGTTGGCGTTCATCCATTTCAGCCCTGGTCAATTTTTGGATATTTAATGGAGTAGAAGGAGGAGTAGGATTTATTTGTTTAGTGCGAGGAATAAAGGAGGGTTTATGGTTTTGAGAAGAGACAACTTGTTGTGCTTCCTTAGCTCGTTTAGTAGCCTCCACCCAACTCTGAGGCCAATCCATGAGGACATGGGAAAGAATCTCACCCTTGAGGCCACTGATAAAACATTCTCAAAAAAAAGCATCAGACATGCCCTCTATATGAAAATATAGTCGCTCAAAATCAACTATAAAGTCTTACACTGTTTCAACTTTGTCAAACGACCTAAATGGTTGGTGTTAGTGTCAAATCATTCATAAAGCTATTCCACAAAGTGTGTCCAAGAAACATACCCTTGATGGGCATTTTTTCTCCATTGCTACCATTGCCAACATTCTTGATATAGGAGAACACCATACCAGAGTTTAGCCAAGTCATCTGTAATGTCGTACAAAGAGAAATAATGTTCCATTTGAGTTATCCAACCAGTGGGATCCGAGCCATCAAATTTGGTCACATCCACTCATGGAAGACGTAGGTCACGTTGAAAGTGATGGGACTGAGAGGAAGTTTCAGCTTCGGTATGCAAAGGTGGGTTAGATAAAGGGGGATCTACAGGGATATGCATCTTGGGGCAGATCATCGAAGTGAAAGATTCAAGCTGGGTAGTCATGTCTTCTTTGAGGTCTTCTTTGAGTTTTATGATTGAGGCGACGATGGAGGAATGCATGTTTTATTGATGGAGGAAATATTGGCACTGAGCTATCTCACTTCTTGTTGGGTCTCTGTGAAATTAGATTGCAATGTATTGAAGCGAGCTTCCAAGTCTTGGCTACGAGTATGGGCCATGATGATGAAGGGATGGAAAAGGGGCAGGTGGGGTCAAATTTTTTGCTGAAAAATGATAGGTATGAATATGATACGGGCGAAGAGATAAATCTAATGTAATAGATCTCAAATAATGGTGCAAAAATTTCCAAACATATACTCCAGTCTGAAGAATACTCCAGTGATGAAATGCCCAAATGGAAGAAATGTGTAGTGATTCAACAACTCGAACACAGTTGTGTGGCAATAGATCTTGTCTGTTTTATTTTTTGTTTCCATCCCCAAGGGTTAGGTATTCAAGGGTTATAGAGACAAGGGTTTTCCCTGTGCTATAGCTGTCTAATATATATGTGAGGTCCAACAGTAGTACTCGGCCCAATATCTCAGGGCACCAATTAATGAGGCTAGACCGTGCCCTTAGTTGTACTACCCGAGTACCTAGGTACTAGAGAGTATCTTCCCGAGTGTTGTTCTCGGTGGAACTATAGCAGTTAGGTGGCCGATTGGTTTATCTAAAGAGGGCTTCAGGAAATCTAGGCCGATCCATATATAGGTGTTTTATGATGCACTACCACTCGAAGGGGTACCAATAGGGGTTACAAGGGTGGGCAAAAGATGTGCGCTTAAGTACCACATGTATTTCCTAAGTGTTTGAATCCCTCAACCACGGGTTTATGCACATAACGACAGATCTATGTAGCTTAAAGATGTCAAAATATGTCTCTACCCTGAAAAAAATTAACCCACAGTTTAATGTCGAGGAAAGTGCTCTGATACCACTTGTAATATTCCAGATATAAAAAGTATGCAGAACATAAATAAAATGATAGAAATGAAAGATAAACAACAATATAGCTAGAACAACACCACAATAACACCAAAATAATATCAGAACAACATTAGAAAGAGAACTTCGATTACTGAGAGAAATGTTCACTTGCTTCTTCAAGGGGGAAACCTCTAGTAGAGTAGATCTCTATTACAATAATATCCAAGACCACAGTTCTCATACCCTCGACTCCTATTTATACTAAATATGTCTATCAAAATAACCATCTAGAGGAAGATCGTTCTAGAAGTGGAAGCTTCTATTAGGCCTTCTTACATTTGACTTGTTCTTCCTTATTGCTAGGCCTTATTAATATTGACCTTTATTACATTGAAATATATTATTCTACCTACGTGAGGGGTTAGGTCCCTAACAATTTTATATTTCCGGTTAAGGAATTAGGGTCGTTGATTAATCCAATTCATTGGGTTAGGGTTTTGGATGTCGTTGGATCCTACATGTATATTGTATTGTAAAGAGTGTAGCACAATGAATGAATATAGAATATGTTGGTTTTCCCGATTTGGGTTTCCAGGGGGAAAATCTCTGTGTAATGTTTGTATTTTCCATTGTATCTTTTCTGTTCTTTTACTGAAAATCTCTTTGCAGTAAATATTGTACAAGGTTAAAATCTACAAAACTGAAGTTGTCAACAAGTGTTTGGAAACATATTTGAGGTGTTTTGAATCAAAAAGGAAAAATCAGTGGGCTCAATGGTTACCACTAGTTGAATGATGGTACAACACTTCTTACCATAGAACTACCCACATGACTCCTTTTGAAGCGGTATATGGACAAAATCCCTTTCAGTTCTCTCATACTTTCCAGGTGTCTCGAAGGTCTAGGTGGTTGATCAAACACTTACAATTTTAAAGGATATTTTTCGTACCCTCAAAGAGAATTTGGTCATGGCCCAGAATCGCATGAAGCAACAAGCAAATCAAGGTTGCTCTAAACATCAATTTGCAAAATGAGATCATGTGTTTCTTCGACTGCAACCTTACAAGAAAAATTCCCTCAAGGCTGACCATTGTCAGAAACTGGTGCCCAAATTTTATGGTCCTTATATCGTTCTCAAGAGTGTGGGACAGGTTTCCTATCAGTTATCTTTGCCCAATCATTCTAAGCTCCATCATGTTTTTCATATTTCCTACTTAATGAAGGTGATTGTAACTAAGTGTCAAAATCAAACCAACCTTCTTGAGTTGGATGAAGAAGGCTCAATTTGGCTACAACTGTTGTAAGAAATATTGAAATTTTGTCTTTCAGTAACTTAGGAGAGAATTTTTTTTATAGTGTTTAACTATTGAAAGTGTAGATGTGAGAAAACAACCATTCCTCTGTCACGTGCATCACTGAATGTTCTCTACCTGTCATATTCAGTCAAATAACGCTGAAAACACCTCCAAATGCCACAACAGTACAATAGTCACAAGCCAACTCATGAAAAATCCAAAGACAATGTTCATGTGAAAATCAAAGAAATGTACCATCTGTTCGAGCCTTGAGTCACAAGGAAAATGAATGGAAGCATTGGTAGTTGAATGACCACATACACCAAGCATTAAGCCACATGGACAAAAAGCTCACAAGTTCGGGGTTTTTGGCCATCAGGGATTTGGCCGATGTAGATATTTTAATAACTACAACCCTGATCCTCGAATTCACTAAAGTATTAAAGGATAAGCCGGGTTAATTAAAGAATAAGAAAGATTAATGTTGACAAGTCTCATCGTGATTTCGCGACTCGAGTTGCCTTCATGCTTTAAGTTTCAAGTTTACAATTTCTAAAAATCCGAAAGCCCGTGTTTTAATCGTGCTCAATCACAAAGCTAAAAGTGTTTTAACTGTTAATCAATCCCATCGCAATTTCGCGATTCGGGATTTCTCGCATCAAGTATTATCGAAGTCCCGACACTTAAATCCACAAAAGGTTAAATATTAATTGCTAATCATGATTAATTAAGAGATTAAGGCAAATGATTATTGCCTAATTAATCCCATCGCGATTTCTCAATTCGGGATTCCTTGCATGTCATAACTCTTGAAGACATGATACCCAAAACCCCGAAATCCGAAAACCTGAAATCGAGACTCCAGTCATATGCAAAAAATGGCCTTGGGAAAAAAACCATTTTTCTCAGCCTTGGGGAGGCCATTTTATGCATTCGAATAGTCGATAGAAATATATAGATCCTAAGATTTCCAGTGGTGTCTTCATAATTTCATTTGGAGCTTGGGAAGGTAGTCAAAAGTCTGCCGCAAGATGAGGTTTGTTTTCAGAAATGTGTCATTTTTTACTGTGTTGAGTCATCATTTTCAAATGATGATTCTGAGTGACTAGAGGATCTTTTTGAGAAACGTTCAGAGGTTTTTGTGCCTAACACATCGAAGATAAAATCCTCTCTCAATTTTCCTATAGGTGTCACAGATTGGGAGAATACAATTCATCTCCAAGCCCTAATTTTCGGATCTCATATTTTCCTGTTTTGACACATGTTTGTAAAATGCAGATATGAGGAAAATGAAAATGGATCTCAGGGAACTGAGAGAGGTTTTTTCTCAAAAACAAAAGAGACAAAAAAGACTCTTTCAGTTTATGCACATCTGTCATGATTCAAGAGATATAGAACTATAACTGAAGCCTCATTTCTGAGCAGTTTAGCCCATCTTCTATGGTCGTTAGTTTCAAGAATTGATTGTAACTGTTTTTTTGGGAGGATTTTCGACCTCAAGACCTATATGAGGCATATTTGTAACATTGGATAGGAGGGGTGGGAAAGAGATAGGAGTAGTACTCCTGGGTTGTAGCTTTCATTTTCATTTTAATGAAAGATTGCAGAAGCATGTTTTATCCATATAAGAGATTCTTGTGATGTTGCTTGCAAAGTTTGTCCATTTTCTTAGTTTCAATATCACTCCATCTATCTTTTCTTCTCGATTTGTAACTATTTTGTAATAGAATTCATCCTCTATTAGATGCTATGTTGCATAATGGTTATAGGTTGTTTCTTGTAGAGGTCAAGGTTCAAAATTTGTCCTTTGCTAGATGCTCTATCCCAACCATCTCTTTCCACTGATTTGTTCTTGGAATTCACTCATCGCTAAGTGCTCCTTGTGTATTGATATGTTTTCTCTTTATTTTGCTGCCATACTTTTATAAATCCTTCTCTTTATAATAATCTTCTATCTCACCTCTACTCCATGGATTTCCATTGCTAAAACAGTCTTGCTATTTGCTTGATCATTTGACTCCATGCCCAATGGACTACCTCCCAGTCCAACCCATCAACCCTAAAAACCTTAAAACTTTATGTTACCCACATATCTTCCCGTTGTTAAGCTTATTGTATATCCTATCGTGACATATATTCGAGAGATCCCTCTCGGGTTGGAAGGGGCAACTTATAATCAAAAGTGGTTCGTGGTTATCTCAAAATTTACCTGCACGCAACCCAAATAAAGTTCTGAGCGTTAACTTATTTTTTCATTTAAAATCTACTAAGGCTTGGCTCTATTACAGCCTAGAACCAACTCTTGCGACAACATTTTCTGGCGTCGTTGCCGGGGAATGGACGAACAAAGCTATCTTCCCTAGGATACGACAAAAGTTTAGATCTATTCTTTGATGGTGAAC
>JASDQU010736710.1:75923-95599 GCA_032191745.1 Picea mariana | reverse complement strand
GAGGTTCTTCTAGCTCCCACTGTCGACAATGAACTGCAACAGAGAACCCTTTACCCACATCTTGGAATGCAAGAGACGCTCCGCCTCCTCTGGATCTTCTGGTTCCTCCTTCTAGATATTCATGGTGGCAACAGTGGCATTGGGCTCCGCATTAATAATATTCTTCCCTCTATCATTCCCCTTCTTGGGTTTGGATTCATAGTTGGAGCATGCATCCGATTCAGAAGCCTTCATCTCGGTTACTAGTGACTGCTTGGTCCGACAATCACTTGTGTTGTGAGTGGAGCTCTTATGGAACTCACACCACTTCCCCGTGTCCTTTTTTGGCTTCGTGGTGTTGTTCTTTTCTTATGGATTTGGTAGGTTATCATGGACCACCTCGCCTTGGCTTGGTCCTTTGTTCTGTGGTTTGGGGGTACCTTTCCCTTGCTTCTGATTCGCATACCCAAAGTTTCTCTTTTTCTATTTGAACTTTTGCTCAATATTGGCAGCATATCGGTATGCCACACCAAGCGAGGAGATGTCGAGGAACTCCATTTCCTTTTGAATGTATCTGTGCAGATAAATACAGTACTTGAACACCAAATGTTTCTCTAAATATTTGCTACCCAGCTTTGTGTGTAGGGTATGAAACAGATTCATCATCTCATGCACATCTTGGTCCCTTTGCTGCCGCAGCGTAGTCCATTGTATGTATTTGTCCTCATAGCTCCCCATGGAATAATATTGTTCCTTGAGGGAATCTTGAAAAGAATTCCAAGTGGGTGTGGCTAAGAATAGAGAGGGTTCCGCCTCGCCCTGTTGCTCCGATTAGGTTTCCCACCAGTCCTTGACATGGGGGACGGCTTTGAGGAGTGCAAAAATAATCCTTTCTCGGTCGAAAAATTCATGAATTGAGAAATATCCTTCTAATAGATTCAACCATCTATCTACGGCATCTGCATCTATTTGGACCTCAAATATCGGAATGTCAAAGTTTACTTGTACCTTAAAAGTAGTGGCGCCTCCAGAGTGGTTGTTGGATGTCGATGCACTGCTAGTGGGAATCCGTTGAAGAATCTGGGCAAAGTTATCCATCATCGCGTTCCTTTGTTTCTCGAGGGCCTCCTCGAGTAACATTTTGATAGGATCTCCTGCTCCCTCATCTTTCTTTTCTTCCCCCATGGGCAGTCGTTGGGGTTTGCGAGACTGATCTTGCAAAGGTTCAACCAGATCAAGCCCCAACTCCTTATACCCCGACCTCGTTGGGGACATGCAAAGAAAGATCGAGAACGAGCAGACCGCTCTGATACCACTTATCCGGATTTATGTAGGAACACAATGAAATACAGAAATACACATAAACACAGATATGCAGCAGAAATAAGACTTCATTTCATTAATAACAAATGACTAAAAAATGCTTATAGACAGAATGGAAATAAACTAGCTAGGGCGTTGGTAGCTTATCTCTGAGAAGAGATGTGGCGGCTACTGGCCTTTGAACTGCCTGTTACAATGAGGCTCAAAGGCCTATATATTACTAAGAAACAATGGAAAACCCTAAAAATCCAAAAACCTAACCCTAGGAGATGAAACGCCAGAATATGGGCCCCATTGGAGTAAATTGGTACATCAATTTCCCAGGGTCGTAACTTTGGCATACTATCTCCGTTTGACACACATGATACATCATTAGAAATATTTATCTGAGGACTACACTGTTGACAGTGAATATTGATTTCGGAATGAATTCATATTCGTCTGACCATTCATGCCCAAAAAACATAGTTTAGGGCCTCAAAACAACTTCGGAAGTTCAGGACCTGAAGAACTGCTAAAAATAGTAAATTGTGCTATAATTAAGGAAACTGAAAGAAACGATGGTGTGGGTCCAAGTGGAATAGGTGGGTGGCCACCAATATCCACCTGGATCAATATGGGGCACTGAATTTTTTATTTCTGACTTCTTCAAGTCTAAATTTCAAAATTGTAAGTACCTACTCCCAGGGCATGTTTTAAAATTTGCAGCTGCTCCTATCATTGTTTTGCTCAAAAATGGAAGTATAATTAAGTTTGTTAGTTGGATACTCGCTTGGTTGATTTGGAAGTTTTCCTATACTTTAAAAAAGCAATGATATCAGTTAGAGTAGGTGATGTATATACATAAGCTTGAATTTGAGCACTAGAGTACAACAGTGGTTTTCAGTATGTTTCTGGTTTAGTTTGGAATCTAGTATGTTTTTTTTTTTAAGCATTACGACTCCATAGACCAATGAATGCATAAGCGGTTTTTTGTTTCAGAAAGGTGCAAGCGACATAATTCAGAGTTTGATAAGGATGATTTCAGGTCACCCAATGGATGAAGGCACGTGGTCTACTTTTCTTGGTGCTTTGCAGGAAAACACCATCCCTAGATGGAGCCTCTGGTGTAACAAATATTGAAATTTTTGCTTTTGGTAACTTAGGAGAGAAAAACTTTTATAGTGTTTAACTACTGAAAGTGTAGATGTGATAAAACGACCATTTGTCTGTCACGCACATCACTGAATGTTCTCTACTTGTCATCTTCAGTCAAATAACATCGAAATCAGCTCCAAATGCCACAGTTGTCCCATAAATGTACCATCTGTTCGAGCCTTGAGTCACAAGGAAAATGAATGGAAGCATTGGTAGTTAAATGACCACATACATTGAGAATTAAGCCACATGGAAAAAAATCTCACGAGTTCAGGGATTTTGGCTGCCGGGAATTTGGACGACGTAGATATTTTAATAACTACAACCCCAATCCCCGAATTCACTAAATTATTAAAGGATAAGCTGGGTTAATTAAAGAATAAGAAAGATTAATGTTGACAAGTCTGATCGTGATTTCACGACTCGAGTTTCCTTTGTGCTTTAAGTTTCAAGTTTGTGATTTTCGAAACCCCGAAAGCCTGTGTTTTAATCATGCTTAATCACAAAGATAAAAGTGTTTTAACTGTTAATCAATCCCATCGCAATTTCGCAACTCGAGATTTCTCGCGTCAAGTATTATCGAAGTCCCGACACTTAAATCGATGAAAGGTTAAAGACCAATTGCTAATCATGATTAATTAAGAGATTAAGACAAATGATTATGGCCTAATTAATCCCATCATGATTTTATGATTCAGGATTCCTTGCATGTCATAACTCTTGAAGACATGATACCCAAAACCCCGAAACCCAAAAACCCAAAATCGGGACTCTAGTCATATGCAAAAAACGACCTTGGGAAAAAAGCCATTTTTCTCAGCCTTGGAGAGGCCATTTTATGTGTTCAAATAGTTGATAGACATCTACAAATCCTAAGATTTCCATTGGTGTCTTCATAATTTCATTTGGGCCTTGGGAAGGCAGTCAAAAGTCCCCAGCAAAATGAGCTTTGTTTCAGAAATGTGGCATTTTTTACTGTGTTGAGTCATCATTTTCAAATGATGATTCTGAGTGACTAGGCGATCTTTTTGAGAAATGGTCAGGGTTTTTGTGCCTAACACATCAAAAATAAAAATACTCTCTCATTTTTCCTACAGGTGTCACAGATTGGGATAATAAAATCCATCTTCGAGCCCTAATTTTCGGATCTCATATTTTCCTGTTTTGACACATGTTTGTAAAATGCAGATATGAGAAAAATGAAAACGAATCTCAGGGAACTGAGAGAGGTTTTTTCTCAGAAAAAAAAGAGACACAAAATCCTCTTTCATTTTATCCACATATGTCACGATTCGAGAGATACAGAACCATAACCGCAACCTCATCTCTTAGTAGTTTGGCCCATCTTCTATGGCCGTTAGTTTCAAGAATTGATTGTAACTATTTTTGGGGGAGGATTTTCGACCTCAAGACCTATATGAGGAATCTTTGTAACATTGGATAGGAGGGGGGGGGAAAGAGACACGAGTAGTAATCCTAGGTTGTAGCTTTCATTTTTTGTTTAATGAAAGATTGCAGAAGCACGTTTTATCCATATCAGAGATTCTTGTGATGTTGCTTCCAGAGTTTTCTTAGTTTCAATATCACTCCATCTATCTTTTCTTCTCGATTTGTAATTGTTTTGTAATAGAATTTATCCTATGTTTGATTCTGTATTGTAGAATGGTTATAGGTTGTTTCTTGCAGAGGTCAAGGTTCAGAATTCGTCCTTTGCTAGATGCTCTGTCCCAACCATCTCTTTCCATTGATTTGTGCTTGGAATTCACTCATCGCTAAGTGCTCCTTGTGTATTGATATGTTTTCTCTTTATTCTATTGCCATACTTTTATAAATCCTTCTAGTTGTAATCATCTTCTTATATCCCGCCTCTGCTCCATGGATTTCCATTGCCGAAACACTCTTGTTATTTGCTTGATCATTTGACTCCATGCCCGATGGACTACCTCCCGGTCCAACCCATCAACCCTAAAAACTTTAAAAGTTTCTGTTACCCACAGATCTGCCTGTTTTTAAGCTTATTGGATATCCTATCGTGACATATATTCAAGATATCCCTCTCGGGTTGGAAGGGGCAGCTTATAATCAAAAGTGGTTCGTGGTTATCTTGGAATTTACCTGCACGCAACCCAAATAAAGTTCTGAGTGATAACTTATTTTTTCATTTAAAATGTGCTAAGGCTTGGCTCTATTGCAGCCTAGAACCAACTCTTGTGACAACAACAACCACAAGCAATTTTGGACCAGCTTGAGCATCGTCTGCATCAGCAAACCATAAAAGAAGTGTTAGTCCAGTGGAAAGATACAAATCCAGTAGATAAAGCCTACCCCTTCACCCATAGCCTACCCTTTCTCACCCGTTTTCTCAATGAAATGATCGATTTCTTGTTGGTTCTTGTGATCAAATCATAAATTACATCATATAATAAGAATGTGTTCCATTTCTCCAACAACAACGAAGTTGGATGATCAATTTTCAATCACTTCTCGTTTTCGAATTGCTAAAGGTGCTAAGTATGTAACAAAACGAAATGCATTTCCCAATCAGAGATAATAAAAAAATGATAGATTTCATATCGTTGCTTGTCACCAAATTCTAGAGTGCATTGTTCATAAGAATTCATTCCATTTCCCCAACGAGCGAAGCCGACCAAATGATCAATTTTTGGTCACTTCGTTGCCATTGATGTGTGAAGAACACATTGTATGTAATGTGAAACGTAATATATTCTAGCAACGAGACCATCGAATGATTGATTTATTTTTTGTCGGAAGCTACGACGGTAATTTATCGATTCATGAAGGAGGGAAACCATGGATCTAGCCTGGAACTGAATCTGATGACTATGGTTCTTATGCTTGTTTAGATGCTCCAATGGCTTCCACTCAGGAAATATTGTAGGATCCTGGTACCCGCTGCTATAAAGTGGAACCGTCAAAGTGAATAGGCTAGTGGTTAAGTTCAAGAAGCATATCCATTCATTGAATATCCATAGCGATAAATCACATGAGAATCGCTAATTTGAGCAGTAGTGCAGCCACCACCTGTCACTCTGTTGACATACAAAATAATGAAAAAATAGAAATCTCGGGTGCATCGATCAGGTAGTAAGCAAACCTAGAAGAAGGTAGAGGAGAAAGGGCAGGGGAGAGCCTAATTCCAGCCAAGTCAAAGTCTTCCATCCAAATCTTTCACAGGCTGATGATTGTTCACTGTAGGCTAATCATATCCTGTAGATAAGGGAAGAACCACAAGTGAATAAGGATCAGCAGCCGAAGAAAAAACATACGGTAAAGCATGAACAACAGGCACAAAATAAGTATCGTTAGTTTTATTTCCATATTGAGACAAAAACCTAGTTTCCCATGTTTCAATAATTTCTCCAAATCCTAATCTAGTAACGGATTTCACAGCACATATAGATTGAGAACCATAGCGTATTGAATTTTGAGAGCCAAAATAAGCAGATCCAATTCCAATCGCAATCTATCCTCCAATAGTATATCTAGTTCTAGCAGATCCAAAAGAAAATCGAGATGCAGTAGATCCCATTATTGAAGCAATTGAATTGAGTTAGTTCAATTCAGCCTGTGGTCAGGGTGGAGGCAAGTCCAATTTCTAATTGACTATGGGAAATTGACTACAACTTGATCATGGATATACTGATGTTGCGCTCTGGATTGGTTTGTATTACGCTTTTAATTGAAATGTTGGTGACACATTTTCTTCTCATGATTCAGTCAGTATTGTGGGTTTGACCTATATGGTTTCCCTTGGAGCATGTCTTATCAATATAGCCAAGCAGCCTAGGTTCTGCAGCCTCCGTAGCTATCCAATTGGTTCAATATGTAAGTAATAAGTGGCTCTCAGGCCATAAGTAAGGTAATGTGTATACCCATAATGTTATGTTTAGGTAGCTCTATATGGTAAGAAAAATATAAGCGCTAGTTAGGTAGTCCCTTGCTCAGGGTAGGTAAAGGACTTCAAGTGGTACGTAATATGCCCATACCCAAGATGAAAAGAAAAGGCTAGTCTTGGAGTGATTTAACTTCATTTCCTTTAATAGGTCTTGATCTCCTCCTCAACACTCTGTCTTGTGCTTTCTTCCAATTCTCAACATTATCTTGCCTTGACGTCACATACTTGAACCCACTATCGTTCTTGGCGTTAAAATTCCATAGGACCACAACTAGAAACCCTGAACGGAATACCTTTCTCCACATGCCCAGGAGCTATGACTAGGGGCTTAATTGTGAGGGGCTAGCTCCTAGTCACAATCCCAATGCAAAGGGGGGCCTRGAATTGYGACACRCCGATGTGYRTCTTCCTATTTACACCATGTGCTCAAATTGCGGGGGGTGGACCTCTATTAATCTTCGATCAATTTACCCATTGAAATTGACCACAGCTGTTAATCTTACCTTTCCAATGGACAGTCGGATCAATGTCTCCTCTAGAGGCGATCAATGCTCAGTTCTTAACTCATTGTCCTCTCGATCCGGTCTATACACCTACTGGGAGATCAAGACCACCAGGGTCTGGACCTTGCACCTTCCAAATTTACCAATATGTTGATCAAGTATTAGGTATCAAGTAATCGGGGCCACCGCCATTGGGCAACGTCGCACTTCATATCATTATGTACATCGAGCCAAAATTTCGATGCAGTATCCCGGGGATAAGAATGTCGAGACGTCTAATACCAATAGTTCACTTGTTAATTTGATATATTTTATTCATATTATTATATTATAATTTTATAATGCATTTTGTTTAATTGTTTACATTTTTATGTGTATGAATATATTATTTTAAGAATTGTTTTTAATTTTTTATTATAACTTTGATATATTTTATTTATATTATGTTTTTCTTATATTATTTTGTTTAATTGTTTAAACTTTTATGTGTATGAATATATTATTTCAAGGATTGTGAGTGATATTTTCATTCTTTGCACATATATATAAAACTACTTATTAGTCTCTGTCAAAGGCCAAAACTATAGTGATCTATAATAGTTGACCTTCCATTAATTTACCATTGACTAAAAATATTTTTGTGATTCTCAAAGTTGTACATAGGAAAACTAAAATAGTTATTATTTGATAATATTTTGATAGCTTTTATTTACAAATCTATTGGCTAATAAATTGAAACTTTTGTTGCATAATTCTTTTGTCAATCTTAAGTTTTGAGTCTATTATTTATTAATCTCTTCAAAATAATTGTGATGCATTCATCAAATTCATGTCTGTATTGAGTGAATATATGTGGATTGTCTTGTTGTATTAACATTTATGTCTTGTTGTATTAACACTTCTGCAGTGAATGAATATAATAACACTATAATTATTAATCTCTTCAAAACAATTGCGATGCATTCATTAAATTCACTTCCGTTTCTGTAGTGAATGAATATAATAACACTTTAATTATTAAGATTTTCAAAACAACTGAGATGCATTCATTAAATCATGTTTGCATTGAGTGAATAGATAAATGTATTTCCTTGTTATATTAACATTTTTGCAGTGAGTGGATATAATAACACTTCTTATGCAGTGTCGGTGAATCAAGGAGCCATGTCAGTGTATTCAAATGCATATATTATTTTATTATATTAAGTTTTTAATAAAAATATATGATTGATATATTTCTAATGACAATAATCATAAATCTTGCATACCTGCAAACTTTTGTCAAAATAAATTAAATTGCCTCACCGTCTTTCTTTCTGTCATTTCCATAGCTCCACTGCCTTTCTGTCACTCTACCACCTCACTCAGCAATTACCCTATGATTAGTTATAACCAGGGTGGGATCTCCTTTCTCTTTCAACTTCTATTATCTGACAACATTATGAATCTCAGTGGCAAACACACACCAAGCCATACAGAGGTTGTATAACCCAAGTTGTTTCTTATCTTTGGCCTATACGACATCTTCTCAACTTATCTAGTTCCATTGGTCCATCTCCATCATCATCTTTGGCCTATCCAACATCTTCTCAACTTATTGAGTTCTTCTCAACTTATTGAGTTCCATTGGTCGATCTCCATCAGCATCACGGCGAGCCAGGTAGACTCCTTCCCTGCAATATATCTCTATAAAAAAACCAAAGAGCTATAATATTTTTCAATATGATCATCTACTTTCTGTGATTATACTTGTATAAAGATAGATACCTGGCATAGGTAATGCTCGAATATAAATTTTGCATATGTACAGAACAAAAATAGAGGCAAATACAAAGAGTGAGGACATGCACGATCCTAATTCTAGTTGTTGTAAATAATGGTATTATTTGGAATGCTCTCTATTCTTATTATTATGATTGTGTGCTACTGGTGTTACTATGATCTCTATGTCCAAAAAATACTTGAGGCTTTGATGATCTGTCTTAATTTGGAAGTGTTGCCCCAATAGATAAGGGCACCAAAGATAAACAGTATGCAGAATAGCCAACTTTTGTTTCAGACGGTTGTTTGTTGGTAAAGTCCAAAGGCCGACCTTCTTGCATAAGGATAACGCCAATTCCTTTTCCTGAAGCATCACATTCTAGTGAAAAGGTCTTTATGAAATCAGGAAGTGCCGAGACTGGAGTGGTGCACATGGCCATCTTCAAGGTTTGAAAAGCCTAAGCACGTGTTGGTGTCCAGGTGAAAGAATTATTTTTAAGGAGTGCAGTGAGAGGGGCCAAAATCTTTCCATAGTTCTTAACAAACTTGCGATAATAACCCGTTAAGCCCAGAAATACACGCAATATTTTGAGAGTCTTTGGGTGAGGCTAGTCTTGCAGAGATTCAATCTTTTTAGGATCCACCTTGACGTCGTGCTTGCCAAAAAAATTACCCAAGTATTCGACTTCTGAGGTGCCAAAAGCACATTTAGATTGTTTAGGAAAATTTGGTGCTGAGAGAGTAGATGGAGAACTCGATCCACATGAGAAAGATGGTATGTCCAGGTTTTTATATAGATGATGATATCATCAAAGAAAACTAAGACAAAATGATGGAGAAAAGGGCAGAAGACATTATTCATGAGGCTTTGGAAAGTGGAAGGAGCATTACACAAACCAAAGGGCATGACCAAAAACTCATAGTGGTCCTCATGATTTCTAAAGGTAGTTTTAGGAATGTCTTCCTCTTTCATACATATCTGGTGGTAGCTAGAATGAAGATCAAGTTTAGTAAAGAACTGGGTGCCACTCAATTCATCCAAGAGGTCATCAATGAGAGGAATGTGAAATTTGTCTTTAATGGTGAGTTTGTTGAGAGCGTAGAAATCAGGACACATGCGCCAATAAGATTCTTTCTTCATGACCATGACCACTGAAGAAGAGTAGGGGCTCGTACTAGGGAAGATAACACCTGCGTTAAGCAGTTCTTGAACCATTTTCTCAATTTCATTGTTTTGGGAAAAGGGGTGACGATAGGGATGGATATTGGGAGGAAGGCTTCTTGGAACAAGGGGAATGGAATGATCATGAATGCCACGGGAAGGAG
Source organism: Picea mariana (assembly GCA_032191745.1). Taxonomy (NCBI): domain Eukaryota; kingdom Viridiplantae; phylum Streptophyta; class Pinopsida; order Pinales; family Pinaceae; genus Picea; species Picea mariana. The sequence goes on along the minus strand of JASDQU010736710.1, from coordinate 85,654 downwards.
GGAGTCCCTAGGGAGTGGAAAAAACCACTTGATGTTTAGAGATGATGGATTGGAGGTCCTGCGGCATAGAGGGTGTCTCAATTTCTTGTATGGTATGGATTTGGGTAATAACACACGAATGACATTTTTTGAGTAGCTTTTCCATGCGATGGGAACTAATGATCTCAGGGGAACCGACGGTGATGGATTGGAACTTATATTGCTGGCCCTTCTGGTCGAATTGCATGGTTAATTCATTAAAATCCATGAGAATGGGACCCAAAGTCCTTATCCAGTCTGCACCCAACACAATGTCACAAACGTCCATGTCGATAGAAAAAATATGATATTTCAGTTGGTAGTCACCAATTTGGAGACACATATTTTCACAACGCCCTCCACATTTCATGGACCCCCCATTCGCAATCATGATTTGGAAATTATCGATTGCACAGATATAACAATTAGTTTCTTGGGCAATGCAGCGATGAATTAAATTATGGGTGCTTCCACTATCAACAAGAATGATGACCTTCCTATGCTTGATGTAGCCAATTAGTTTGAGGGTTTGGGGAGCAGAGAAGCCAGTGAGAGAATTTAGGGAAATGACCGGTTCTACTTCAGGAGGGTCTGAGGGACGGGAAATGTCGGTGGTTTCAAATGACTCAGACACAAGGGGAGCTTCAACATCCTCTTCCGAAACATCCTCCGAGATGGCCATAAAAATATTTTGTTCTTTACACTTGTGTCCCGGAAAATATTTGTCATCACAATTATAACAAAGGCCTTTGAGTTGGCATTCAGCCTTTTCAGCCCTGGTCAATTTTTGGATATTTAATGGAGTATAAGGAGGAGTAGGATTTATTGGTTTAGTACGAGGAATAAAGGAGGGTTTATGGTTTTGAAAAGAGACAACTTGTTGTGCTTCCTTAGCGTGTTTAGTAGGCTCCACCCAACTCTAAGGTTGATCCATAAGGACATGGGCATGAATCTCATCCTTAAGGCCACTGATAAAACATTCTTGGAAAAAAGCATCAGACATGCCCTCCATATGAAAATTCAGTCGCTCAAAAGCAACTATAAAGTCTTACACTATTCCAGATTGTTTCAACTTTGTCAAATGGCCTAAATGGTTGGTGTTAGTGTCAAAACATTCATAAAGCTATTCCACAAAATGTTTCCAAGAAACATACCCTTGACGGACAGTTTTTCTCCATTGCCACCATTGCCAACGTTCTTGATCTAGGAGAACACCATACCAGAGTTTGCCCAAGTCATCTGTAATGTCATACAAAGAGAAATAATGTTCCATTTGAGTTACCCAACCAGTGGGATCCGAGCCATCAAATTTGGTCACATCCACCCGTGGAAGACGTAGGTCATGCTGAAAGTGATGGGACTGAGAGGAAGTTTCAGCTTTTGTATGCAAAGGTGGGTCAAATAAAGGGGGATCTACAAGGATATGCAGCTTGGTGCACATCATCGAAGTGACAGATTCAAGCTGGGTAGTCATGTCTTGTTTGAGGTCTTCTTTGAGTTTCGCGATTGAGGCGGCGATGGAGGAATGCATGTTTTATTGATGGAGGAAATATTGGCACTAAGCTAGCTCACTTCTTGTTGGGTCTCTGTGAAATTAGATTACAATGTATTGAAGCGAGCTTCCAAGTCTTGGCTACGAGTATGGGCCATGATGATGAGGGAACCGAAAAGGGGCAGGTGGGGTCAAAAATTTTGCTGAAAAATGATAGGTATGAATATGATAAGGGAGAAGAGATAAATACAATGGAATAGGTCTCAAATAATGGTGCAAAAAATTCCAGATTTATACTCTGGTCTGAAGAATACTGCAGTGATGAAATGCCCAAATGGAAGAAATGTGTAGTGATTCGGCAACTCGAACACAGTTGTGCGGCAATAGATCTTGTATGTTTTATTTTTTGTTTCCATCCCCAAGGGTTAGATATTCAAGGGTTCTATAGACAAGGTTTTTCCCTATGCTATAGCTCTCTGATATACATGTGGGGTCCAACAGTAGTACTCGGCCCAATATCTCAGGGCACCAACTAAGGAAGCTAGACTGTGCCCTTAGTCATACTACTTGAGTACCCAAGTACTAGAAAATATATTCCCGAGTGTTGTTCTCGGTGGCACTATAGCAGTCAGGCAGTCGATCGATTTATCTAAAGAGGGCTTTAGGAAATCTAGGCCTATCCATATATAGGTTTTGTCTGATACACTACCACTCGAAGGGGTACCAACAGGGTTACAAGGGTGGCCAACAGATGTGCACTTAAGTACCACATGTATTTCCTGCATCTATGAATCCCTCAACCACGGGTTTATGCACATAAAAACAGATCTATGTAGCTTAAAGACGTCGGAATACGTCTCTACCCTGAAAAAAATTAGAGGAAAACTACTTTGATACCACTTGTAATATTCTAGATATAAAAAGTATGCAGAACATAAATAAAATGATAGAAATGGAAGATAAACAACAATATAGCCAGAACAACACCACAATAACACCAAAATGATATCAAAATAACATTAGAAAGAGCACTTCGATTACTGAGAGCAATTTTCACTTGCTTCTTCAAGGGGGAAACCTCTAGCAGAGCAAAGCTCTATTACAATAATATCCAAGACCACAGTTCTCATACCCTCGACTCCTATTTATACTAAATATGTCTATCAAAAGAACCATCTAGAGGAAGATCGTTCTAGAAGAGGAAGCCTCTATTAGGCCTTCTTACATTCGACTTGCTCTTCCTTATTGCTAGGCCTTATTAATATTGACCTTTATTACATTGAATTATATTATTCTACCTACGTGAGGGGTTAGGTCCCTAACAATTTTATATTTTCGGTTAAGGAATTAGGGTTGTTGATTAATCCAATTCATTAGGTTAGGGTTTTGGATGTCGTTGGCTCCTATATGTATATTGTATTGTAAACAGTGTAGCACAATGAATGAATATAGAATATGTTGGTTTTCCCGATTTGGGTTTCCAGGGGAAATATCTCTGTGTAATGTTTGTATTTGCCATTGTATCTTTTCTGTTCTTTTACTGAAAATCACTTTGCAGTAAATATAGTACAAGGTTAAAATCTACAAAACTGAAGTTGTCAACAAGTGTTTGGAAACATATTTGAGGTGATTCGAATCAGAAAGGAAAAATCAGTGGGCTCAATGGTTACCACTAGTTGAATGGTGGTACAACACTTCTTACCATAGAACTACCGCATGACTCCTTTTGAAGCGGTATATGGACATAATCCCTTTTAGTTCTCTCATACTTTCTAGGTGTCTCGAAGGTCTAGGCAATTGACCAAACGCTTACAGTTCGAGAGGATATTTTTCGTACCCTCAAAGAGAATTTTGTCATGGCCCAGAATCGTATGAAGCAACAAGCAGATCAAGGTCACTCTGAACATCAATTTGCAGAATGAGATCATGTGTTTCTTAGACTGCAACCTTACAAGAAAAATTCCCTCAAGGATGACCATTGTCAGAAATTGGCGCCCAAATTTTATGGTCCTTATATCGTTCTCAAGAGTGTGGGACAGGTTTCCTATCAGTCATCTTTGCCCAGTCATTCTAAGCTCCATCATGTTTTTAATATTTCCTTTTTATAGAAGGTGATTGTAACTAAGTGCCAAAATCAAACTAACCTTCCCGAGCTGGACAAAGAAGGCTCAATTTGGCTACAACCACAAGCAATTTTGGACCAGGTTGAGCATCGTATACGTCAGCAAACCATCAAAGAAGTGTTAGTCCTGTGGAAATATACAACTCCAGCAAGTGAAACTTGGGAACCAGCTAACATTCCGCAACAATTTCCTCATCTCAATCCTTGAGGACAAGGTTGTTTTTAAAGGGGGGGGCATGTTAGGGACCTTGTAGGTAAAATAATATATTTCGATGTAATAAAGGTCAATATTAATAAGGCCTATAATTAAGGAAGAATAAGTCAAATGTAAGAATACCTAATAGAAGCTTTCGCTTCTAGAAGGATCTTCCTCTATATTATTCTTTTGATAGACATATTTAATATAAATAGGAGTCGAGGGTATGAGAAGTTTTGTCTTGGATATTATTGTAATAGAGATATTCTTTGTTGGAGGTTTCCCCCTCGAAGAGGCAAGTGAACATTTCTCTTAGTAATCAAAGTTCTCTTTCTGGTGTTATTATGGTATTATCTTGGTATTATTGTGGTGTTTTTCTCGTTATATCATTGTTTATCTGCCATTTCTAGCTAATTATTTATGTTTTGCATACTATTTGATATCTGGAATATTACATCGAGTAGAAAAGCATAGATAAGAATTGGATGGGGTAGGTCCAGCGTGTGATTTAGTTTATCTAGAACCAACACTAGTCATATTTGGAAGTGTTCCTAGAAGTGATGTTACCACATGGGCTCTTGTTCCCATTAGATTGTTCTAGCATTTACACATGTTCCTAAATGTGCATAAACATTTATTTTGACCAAAGCAACGTTCCTAGAAGTGTTGTTTTGTCCTTCCCTGCTATTCCCAGAGTTGTTCTCCAACATATGTGCGTGTTCCTAGATAAGATGTTGTGTCATCCCCTGTAGTTCCTATATGCTTTGTTCCAACATTTTATAGTGTTCCAAGTGTATTTTTAGGCATAGCGTATTGTTCCAAGGACTGATGCAGAGGCATAGGTAGGTCGTAGGTGTGGGAGCAAAGGAAAGTAGAAAGGATTTAGAAAATATTGTTCCAGCGGTTCACTTAGTAGCTAGGTCAACGGAACCAGAAGTAGAGAGAGCATCGAGGAAGATAGATAAGCAAGCTTATCACCTTGACGTTGTGAATCACTTACTTTAAGCATCAATAGTTATCGATCTCGTTGAAGAATATGTTATATAACCCTTAGTTGTGGGATGTGGATGCACTGTAAGGCTCTCTAGACGTATCTATTATTGCAATGGGTGGAATCTTACATCTGCAAAGTTATTGTCTATGACACATTCAAATATCTTATCTTGCTAGCTTGTCAAAGCCCTATCTTTTTCTCTACCTACAAATCCTACCGCTTCACCCATATCCTATCCTTTCTCACCTCTTTTCTCGATGAAATGATCGATTTCTTATTGATTCTTGTGATCGAATCATAGAGTGCATTGTATAATAAGAATGCATGCTATTTCTCCAACAACAACGAAGTTGAATGATCGATTTTCCATCACTTCTTGTTTTTGAATTGCTAAGGGTGCTAAGTACGTAACAAAATGAAATGCATTTCTCAATCGGAGATAACCAGAAAACGATCGATTTCATATCATTGCTTCTCACCAAATTCTAGAGTGCATTGTTGATAAGAATTCATTCCATTTCCCCAAGGAGGGAAGCTGACCAAATGATCAATTTATGGTCACTTCGTTTCCATTGATGTGTGAAGAATCCATTGTATGTAATGTGAAACGTAATAGATTATAGCAACGAGAACACCAAATGATTGATTTATTTTTTGTTGGAGGATATGACGGTAATTGATCGATTCATGAAGGAGGGAAAACATAGATCTAGCTTGGAAATGAATATGATGACTATGGTTCTTATGCTTGTTTAGATGCTTCAATGGCTTCCACTCAGGAAACATTGTAGGATCCGAGTACCTGCTGCTATAAAGTGGAACCGTCGAAGTGAATAGCCTAGTGGTTAAGTTCGAGAAGCATAGCCATTCATTGAATATCCATAGCGAGAAATCACATGAGCATCGCTAATTTGAGCAGTGGTGCAGTCACCACCTATCACACTGTCGATGTACAAAATAATAAAAAATAGAAATCTCAAGTGAACTGATTAGGTAGTAATCCAACCTAGAAGAAGGTAGAGGAGAAAGGGCATAGGGAGAGCCAACTTCCACCCAATTCAAAGTCGTCCATCCAAAATATTTCACAGGTCGATGATCGTTCACTATAGGCTAATCATATCTCGCAGATAAGGGAAGAACCACAAGTGAATCAGGATCAACACATGAAGAAAGCACATACGGTAAACCGTGAAAAATAGGCATAAAATAAGTATCGTTAGTTTTATATCCATATTGAGACAAAAACCTAGTTTCTCAAGTTTCAATGATTTCTCCAAATCCAAATCCAATAACGGATTTCGCAGCACTTCTATATTGAGAACCATAGCCTATTGAATTTTGAGAGCCAAAATAAGCAGATCCAATTCCAATCACATTCTATCCTCCAATTGTAAATCCAGTTTGAGCAGATTCAAAAGAAAATCAAGATGCAGTAGATCCCATTATTGAAGAAATTGAATTGAGTTAGTTCAATTCATCATGTGGTGAGGGAGGAGGAAGGTACAATTTCTAATTAGCTATGGGAAATTCACTACAACATGATGGAACCAGTAAATTTGGGTCATTTTGTGATGACCATTTTGACGCTATTGCGACGTTATGTCATGGAGATTGCGATGAATCTTGGGTCCCCAAAAAGTCGCTTCAAATACTGTGGCAAGTGCGATGAACCTGGGATACTATCACAAGAGTGACGACCCAAGGAGGTCTTCACAAGTGAGACAACCTATAGTGGTTGTCGCAAGAGTGATGGCTGCAAGAGGTCATCGCAAGAACAACGACCTAGGGAGCTCATCGCAAGAGTGATGGACGTAGGAGGTCGTCGCAAGAATGACGACCTAGGGATATCATCACTAGAGGGATGACCTAGGGCACTCATCACAAAAGAGACGACCAGATTATTTTTTGTGATGTAATATTCAAGGATAAGGTAACATCGATGATAATGATAATTCGTTGCAAAAGCGACAAAGCCTCAATAATTGCAACAAACTATCAATACTATCGACGATTTAATTCGTCGCACGAGAGACGACCTGATTAGTTCTTGCGACGAACTATCAATACTATCGACGATGTTATTCATCGCAAGAGAGATGACCAGATTAGTTCTTAAGATGAACTATTCGCCGTAAGAGCGACAAAGCCTCGATAGTTGCGACACACTATCAATACAAACTATCATTATGGGTTTGAATGTCTGGTGGACCGAAATCGAGTCCTGAGAGATCCCACTGCGTGGTTTTTATATATAGACAAGGTATTAAGAGATAAAGAGACAAGGTATTTATAAAAGCGAGGACACGGTAAGCAATCCGTCACATAGCAATGCACATGGAAGAAAATCATTTTTTTTTATTTGGCCATGAATTTATGCTTTCAAGATATTTTACCAATTTTGTGAAATGAGGCTCAGAAATCCCTAGTTTTATACCCTTTCTCTAATTGTAGAGTCATAGGATCATATTTATTTCTATTATTATTTTTCTTTGTTTCATGCATTGAAAACTTAAAATCTAACTCAGGGCGTCAAGCTCCATTAATTATTTCAACGTACCATAGCAACCAACTGTTGGTACACAGACCTTGCACCAATTGAACTTTGTTGCAAGGTAAATAAACTTTTGTTTGTTGTTGATCACCCACTTCTGGCTTGATCATTCCATTTATTATAAATCTTGCATTACTGTAACTTACCCAACCCGTGGTGATCAATTTACACCTCCATACCCAATTGATCGAGTAGCAAAGTATAGATAAAAATTTGATGGGGTAGGTTCAGCGTGTGATTTTGCTTATCTAGAACCAACACCAGCCGTATTTGGAAGTGTTCCTAGAAGTTATGTTACCACATAAGATCTTGTTCCCATTAGATTGTTCTAGCATTTGCACATGTTCCAAAATGTGCATAAACATTTGTTCTGACAAGAGCAATGTTCCTAGAAGTGTTTTCATTTCCTTCAATTCTATTCCCATGAGTTGTTCTCCAACATCTGTGTGTATTCTTTGATAAGATGTTGTGTCATCCCCTGTAGTTCCTATAGGATTTGTTCCAACATTTTATATTGTTCCAAATGTAGTTTCAGGCATAACCTATTTGTTCCAAGGAGTGATGCAGAGGCATAGGTAGGTTGTAGGGGTGGGAGCAAAGGAAAGTAGAAAGGCTTAAGAAAAGCTTGTTACAGTGGTTCACCCAATAGCTAGGCCAAGGGCACCAAAATTAGAGAGAGCATCGACGAAGGCAAATAAGCAAGCTTATCACCTTGAATCAGTGAATGACTTACTTTAAGCATCAATAGTTATCGATCTCGTTGAAGAACCTGTTATATAAATCTTATTTGTGGGATGTGGATGTGCTTTAAGGATCTCTAGATGAATCTATTATTGCAATTGGTGGACTCTTACGTCTACAAAATTTATTGTCTCTAACGCTTTCAAATAGCTTATCGTGGTAGCTTGTGAAATCCCTATATTTTTCTTTACCTACAAAGCCTACCCCTTCACCCATAGCCTACCCTTTCTCACTCGTTTTCTCAGTGAAATGATCGATTTCTTGTTGGGTCTTGTGATCGAATCATAAAGTCCATCATATAATAAGAATGTGTGCCATTTCTCCAACAACAACGAAGTTGGATGATCAATTTTCGATCACTTCTTGTTTTTGAATTGCTAAAGGTGCTAAGTATGTAACAAAATGAAATGCATTTCCCAATCGGAGATAATAAAAAAATGATCGATTTCAGATCGTTGCTTGTCACCAAATTCTAGAGTGCATTGTTCATAAGAATTATGTTGGACAACTAAGAGGGGGGGGCGAATTAGTTGTTACCATGCTTAAACAATTATGCTTATTTTAAACTCTTTGCAGAACACTTAATGACAATCACAATAATGCAGGGAAGTAAGCAATAGAACATTCAACATCATTCACACATATGAGATACACAAAGACAGATATTTCCTGAGGAAACCCATAAAGGGTAAAAACCTCTTCTTCTTTATATGATAAGTAATCTTTACATTCTGTACATTATCATACTTATGAGCACCAACTCATAATGAGGCTACAACCTCTGTTTTGCAAGCTGCAACTTGCTGGGAGCACCAACTCTCTTTTTTCTCTAGCACCTACTAGAAGGAAGCACCAACTCCCTGGTTTCTCTAGCACCCACTAGAAGGAAGCACCAACTCCTTGGTTTCTCTAACACCCACTAGAAGGAAGCACCAACTCCCTGGTTTCTCTGGCTGCAACCAGATGGAAGCTACAACTCCCTGTGTTCAAGCACTCACTTGAACCTCTGAGGACAACAGTCCTCCCTAGCACCTCCCTACCACCCTGATATATTAATCTTTGCTACTGAAACTTATTACAGTGATATAATGTTCATCAATGGCTTACTAGTCTCATCACTATTCTGCTACACTGCCCTGCTCTACCTGCATCAGTGTCTTCCTGCACCCTTCCTTATGCTTTATGTTCTTCTGCCTTTTATGCTCCGTGCGCCATGTCCCTTCTATGCACCATTCCTCTTATGTGCATCTCAGCTGTTGCACTCTGCCTCCTTCTACACACCTAAATCACTCTCAACAGCAGTCGCCATCTCTTCTTTGTTCTACATTCTTATAGTCTCTGTGCACCTTGTGCATCCTATATGCGCAATCCTCCCACATGCTCTACACCCCGTCATTGTTTTTCACATCGGGATTTTCACTACCACTCCACATTGCCACCACTTCACTCCCTCGAGCATCAACACACTCTCTCTGTTTCCCATGTTCTCCTCGTGTCAAGTCCTCTTCCTGATCATCATGGAAATTCCTCAGCTTTTCTGGCGGTTATACCCATGCATTCATCATCACTGGGTGTTATGCTGAGATTCCTTAGCCTGTCTAGCAGTCGAGACTTTTC
>JASDQU010736710.1:39131-62080 GCA_032191745.1 Picea mariana | reverse complement strand
TAGCCTAGCCATAACTACACTAGCCATGCTCTTTTCTTGAGTTAGTTTTAAACATAAATTGAAGAAAGAAGGCATCCTAGGCCTAATTTATTTTACACCTAGGGTTTACTTCTAGGGTTTTGAAAAGCCTTGTCTTTGAACAACACTTTTCAGCCATAGATTTGTGTTTATAAGCTAGCCGTTTTGCCAAAAGAGTCTTAAGGAAAAAATAAGGAGCCTTAGGCCTAGCCTTAGCTACACCTAATTAAGTCTTCTCTTCTTAGGGTTTTGATCTAGTGGCCCTGCCATAGCATCACCATTAGACCTAATTCTCTTGTCCTTAGGTTTGAATTTCTCCAAGCCATTAGCTTCTCTCCATTTGACTCCATTAACCCAAGGCACTAGTCTAGGAGCATAACGTTGAGGTTTTGTGCTTAAATACTCTTTCAAACTCCCCTTTTTTTTGTTGAAACCCTAACTAACCTAGCGTCTAGAACTAACCCTAACCCTAATGATGATGACGTCATGCCTTTATTGAATTTTTGAGTGGCTTAAAATTTGTGGCTAGGTCATCATTTGATTGGCATAGAAGTGTTGAGTCTTTTCATTGGTTTATTTTGCAAAACGACCATTTCTTTGTCTCTAAAACTAACCTTAATTTAGGGCGGACGTCATAGTGACAGCAGCAACATTATAGGTGACGTCACACTTGTTTGATCTCTTGTTTTGGCATAAAACGTTTTGACATTGTCACCTCCATTTGATAGACTTTGAGCCGTTAATCACATCTATAAGTTTATTTGATAAAACGTCCTACTCATTGTCTTTTCAAAATTAACCTATTAATGGGGCTGACGTCACCCTAATTCTGCATTGTGATGCAGCAAACATATATATATATATATGAGCAGATTTGCATTGTGATATAACAAGGATTAATTGTGTACATTGAATGCCCATATCTCTTATGTATTTATTGAAGAAGTGATATAAGTCATTTGTCTTTGTTTAGCAATCATTGACTTCGTCAATAATTACATCTATTAATGCTCATATATATGTTGAAGATAGTCATTTATATTTGAAGTACTAACCACTGCAGCACATTTTAGTTTTATTTGTCTTGTCTCGCAAACAGGTGCCCTTATCAGTGGAATATCTTCTTTGACTATCTCCTTCTTGGCAGTAATCTGTGAAAGGGAATCCTTATCTTGATCCATTAGCCCTTTAGCCCTTTTAGAAACCCAGATTACTAGGGACGTCTCCCTTGGACTAGCCATCCTAAATAGAAAGAGCTCCCCATCGAGGTGACAGTGGGTGGGGAAGCTCCTGTTACGCCAGTTTGAAGCCTTGACTCAAGCTAACCTAAACCCTTCCTACAAACTGTGCGATAACAGGACTGTTTCAGTATGTATAAGGTGACTCTCAGTGTTAGAGGGTGTGATATGTTGGATGGAACTTCCAATTTTGTTCCTTCGAAGCTTAGACTCCAGTTACTTATGGAGGAAGCCGATCTTTGGGAGCATGTATTAAAAGAGATTCTAGAACGTATCGATCCAGTACAGTTGGCCTCTAATCAAAAGATGGAAGCCAAGGTGAAGAGAATCATTCTTGATCATGTGAAGGATCATTTCACCTCTCACATTGTAGAGAAGAAGACAAGTAAGAAAATGTTAGAAGCTTTGGTTGAGTTGTTTCAAAACTCTTGTGCTTCTCAATAGATGTTCTTGTGAGAACAATTTTCAACCATTTGTACGAGCAAGACAGATACTGTGGTGAGCTACTTGATTAGCATTGCTAAGTTGAAAGATCTGTTGGATGCCATTGAAACAAAGGTAGAGGATCATAAGTTGGTGTCCATTGCCTTAAATGAACTTGTTCCTTCCTTGATGCCTTTTGTTTAGGTTCTTTGTGCTTGAGAGACCTTGCCAAAGTTTCCAAAATTTTGGGTTGATCTTATGCAAGAAGAAATCAGATTGTAGTCTTGCTCAGAGCAACGAGGGGAAGTAGATGCGATTGGTCTCATCGGGACGACAAAGAAGGGTAGCAATAAAGGTTACAAGAAGAAGGAAGGTACAAATACGGGAAGGAAAACTTGAGTAAGTTGATGTGTTTTCGATGTCATGAGATGGGACATTATGCTAGACAATGTTCATTAAAGAAGGTAAAGGGTATGAAACAGGTTTCAGTTAGGACTGTAGCGGGTGTAGACGAGGATCCCTCTTTAGTTTGAGAATGCCTTTTCTATGGCCTCTTATTTTACCTCTAACACTATGTTTAATGGTGAAGGGTATGTGGATAGTGGAGCTTCAAGACATATGACATATGACATGTGACAACAAGTATTTATTTTGTAGATTTCAGGAGCAAGAGGGAGGCATGAGTGTGGAGCTTGGTGATGATGCTACTTATCTTGTGAGAGGAGTTGACTCCATTTCATTTTAGATGCTTTTATGTGATGTTGTAGAGTTAGATAATGTTTTGTTTGTTCCTATGTCGAATAAGAATCTTCTTTCAATATCTTGTAAGGAAAGTGTACAATGGAGAGTTGCATTTGAGAGACAACAGTGCACCATCAATGATTGTAGTCTGGCTGGTCTGAGGACTTTGTCTAGAGGGATGAGAGAGGGTGGCCTTTACAGGTTACTAGCCAATATAGTGCCACGTGTACATTCTAGTGAGAGGTTGGATGAACCTTCTAGTTTTGAGGATGTTTGAGAGCATGTAGGAGCGCCTAGATCTTTAGCGAGGACGAGTATACCTCATAGGAGATACGCTAGTCATATTGGATTAATTTCTTCCATCTGTGAGCTTTCCAGTTGTATTGAGGAGTAAAGATGTGATACCTTGATGGATGATGTTGAGGTTGGTTCCATGATTGTAGTTGATGGGAGTATTATAAAGTACAAGGATAGGGTTGCTGGGTTCTCTCAAACAGAGGGAGTTGCTCTTGATGTTACTCTTGCTTTGGGATTCTCTTGGGATGAGGAAGTTAACCTAGTTTAGGTTGTTTCAGTTGCTAGGGGATTTGAGTTGCATTAGAGGAATTCTCATGTTCATATGTTGTTGATAGCTTTGCATGGCTTGTTACCTTTACCGTGCGCTTGGTATTTCAAGATCAATGAGTTAACTTGTGCAAATTTCTATCTTTCGAACTTTGATAGATGTGATCCAGTTATCTTGGTTCTGTATGGGTATGCGATTATCTTTGTAGGATGTCCTTGACAACTCATGATGTAGTAAGATAAGATAAGATAAGATAAGATAATCTTATTAGTGTCCAACAAATGACCACAAAAGTAGGTCAATGGGATTGAAGAAGACAACAAGTATGAATACGATGTGGGAGTGCAAGCATCCCCTTGAGTCCCTATAGAGGTAGTGATAGCATCCTCTGATCTCATAGTATAGGTGGCATCTAAAAATGAGGTGCATCTCTGTCTCTGTCTTCTGTAGTTGGCACATTTGGTAGGTCCTATTAGCCCGTGGTATATGGTGGTCCGTCTCAATCCAGAGTTGATGAGAGTCGACCCGGATCTATTCCAAAGGGATCCCGAGTGAGTGCATCCAATGCCCTACACGTACAAGGAGGGACGACGATGATGCCATCCCGCAACTCCAAAAAGTACTCTAGATAGAAGGACATCTTTGAGCCGAGGCTTATCGAAGGTGAGGTCCAAGTGACTTGAATGTACAATCTGTAGATGTCCTCTCTGATAGGATGATTCAGTATCTGTCTAGTTGACAAGAGAAGGCGCTATGCATCAAGGGGGGAACTAAATGGGGGAAGGTGCTTTGGAGGTATAGTCATCGAATGGAGAAGTCGAGACACCTCAAAGAACCAACCTCATGCATGGCTCGAGGGGCGATCTGAAGCAAGAGCCTTTGAGGAGCAAAGTGAGAGGTAGGGGTACTGCCCTCTGCCGGTAGTAGTCTCTAAAAGACCTGACTTTATGAAGGAAAGATACCAAGCGGAAAAAGACCTTGAGGCCGAATGGCTGGACACCAAATTTTGCTTGAATAATGGGACGCAGAACTGTCCGCTTGCAACGAATGATGCACCTGAGAAGTAGTGTCTAGATTCTCTCCATATGGGCCCAATCTGTTTATAGCGGCTCGACCCCCAAATTTCAGAGTCATAGAGAACTGTGGGTCTGATATTTGCCTCCATGAGGTAGAGTTTGGACGAGATATCTTGAAATTGACCCAGGAAGCACTGTCTCTCGATGAGGGACAGGGAACTGTATCCTTTACTTAGTCGAGGCTAAAGGGTATGCTGCATATCGAATCACAGTCCTGAGTACTGTACTCCCAGGTAAGTGTAAGTTGTGGTGATGTCAATCTCTACCCCCCTGTAGTAGAAATGTAGGTTTGTAAGGGAGCTCTTCGATGCATTGAAAAAATCAAAACCTTGGTTTTACCCAGGTTGACTATCAGCTTTCGAAGGTCACAAAAGCTGGCCAGTGCGTCGATTTGCCTCTGCAGGCCCTCCGGAGTAGAGGCTAACAAGACCAAGATGTCCACGAATAGGAGCAGGGAAATCAACACCTGATGTAGAAGACAACCATCCCCTTCTGGATGTGCTCATGGAGGAAGGACTCTAGTTCATCAATATATATCTCGAAGACGGTCGATGAGAGGGGGCACCTCTGTTGTACCCCGATGGTTGCCAAGAGGGTCTCAGATATGTTGATGTCGTGGATCCTTTGGAATAATGCTTCTCTCGGAACTATGTTAAACACTTTTCATAAGTCTACAAAGCAACTGTAGACCTTCAAAGAGTGATGACAAGCCTCCTCAATAATGGCTGAGAGTGTGAAGATGTGATCAATCGTTTGGTACGTTGGCCAGAAACCTACTTATCCTCTATCCCTGAGCTGTCTACGCTCCAACTGCTCAGAGAGCCACTGGTGTAAGATTGTGGTGTAGAGCTTGGAGAATGTGTGACCCATCGTGATAGTACGATAATTTTTTGGATCATAACTACTCCCTGATTTGTCTATCAGACGAATAATGTGTCTTGCCCAGGAGGGGGGGAAGCCTAAACATACCACATGGTTAAATAAATCAGCAATATGGGACTCAAAAGTATGGATGCCATGTTTAAGGAATTCGGCTTGAAGTCCTTCCTCATTTGGTACTCATAGCTTTGATTGCTCTCCTATTGTCCTCCTCAGAGAAAAGGTGGCATAAGTAGAGGGAGGAGATGCTGTAAGATCCCCTTCCATATGACCAAGGCACTTGAAGACTTGGTAGCCTAGTTGTTCCGCCTAGGCTATAGTCTCATCTAAATGGGGACTAAGGCGGGCAAAATATGTCACTAAGGAGCTAAAAGTCAGATTAGGAAAAAGTGACATTGGTAAATAAGGAGATATAAGTTAAATGGATAATGTGAGATAATTAAAAGAGGGTGCCTCACTTCTTCATTCTTGATCATCTTTCACTTGCATCTTTGAGCTATGGCAGCTTGAGCGTTTTGAGGATTTTGACTCGACAAACCCTAGAGATCATCACGAGAGTGAAAGATCCGTCCTTTCTTGGTCCAAGATTGACCAAGGTGGTGAAAGATTCCACCCTCGTCATTCTATTGAGTTCATATCTACTTCAACTATTATCTTTGAGAAGGGGCGCACTGTTGGAGGGTTTTCTGCAAGAAGAGCACACCATCCAAGCTAAGGAAGTTTGATTTTGGTTCTAGAGGTGGGATCTGGAAGAGATCCAATCTTGCATGCATTTACCATACCTGGGGCGACTTTATTTGGTATTCTTCAGGGTTTTTCTCCTTCAAAGACTATTATTATTAGAGCTGGGCGTGAAGACTGAAGGAGGGCGCACTTGGGGTTAGAGATATATTGCCTGAGGTTAGATCTTTCATCTTCAGCAGGGGAGAATAATCTTATGAGACAACTGTCCTCTTCTTTATAGGAGATCAGTATTTTTATGGGGTTTTGATGTCAGATCCGAGGAGATCGAATCTCTATGGGTCACTAGAGACAGTGAGGGCGCAACTCAGCCAGAGAAGGCAATAGTTTAGAGGAAGGGAAAGAAATTGATCTTGTAGATCTCTTTCATGCAGCTTGTGGAGGTTCTTGGGAGTCAATCTCTCAGTTCTCTATTGTATTTTGGAGGTGCCATCAACCGCATCTTCTATCCTTTTTATATGTTTTCCAGATCTGCTCTTCTATTGTATTGAGGTTAGCTATATAATAAATAAATCCAGATCTGAGTTTTGTGGCTATTCCTTGTTGTTATTTCTGTTTGATTCATTGTTATTAAAGAACATTTCCATCGTGCAAACTATTTTGTGCTATAAAACTTAAAACCAAACATCAAGATGAGCCTAAGAAGGCTACCGGTGCAAACTGTTTGACAAAACACATCAACTAGAAAACCAAAAACTTATAGCATTCCACACAAATTTATTTGGGAATCTTACAGTGGTATCAGATCATTGAATCCTCCCAGCCTGCGGGGGTTTGTTGATGAAAGGTTACAACAGGAGAAGGAAGGAAAAATGGGTCGAGGAACAAGAAACATAGATTGAAGAATGACATGAAACAGGAGATGGCACTCATACGGACGTGCCACTTGAGTTGACAAAGATAACTCAGGAACTACAACGCTCCATTGACAAGACAATTTATTTTGCAACACCATTTGGATGAGACACAGGAACGCTTATCCAGGGGACAGGTGGATCTTAAAATAGCACTGACAACTATAGAACAGGGATAGGAGCGCATGGTTACCACATTGGAAGCAAGGAAAAACAGGATTCCACATCTTCTCATGCATATGGTACATGCCAGGGAACCACATAATAATGAAGGGAATAATGGGGCTAGCGGATCTCAGGGAGGAGAAAGGTATCACGCAGAGACTAGTCACTGGGTCCACACTAAGGGGCAAAGTCTATTTGGGGGCGAAACCAACAGGGCACCAATGAGTAGCAGGATAACACCCAGGCCTTACATGCAATGTTTCTTAGATACATAGCAACAGGATGCTAATGTTTCGGGGTGTGTGGAGGTGGAAGACAACTTTGAAGAATATGAGAGGGAATATGCAGCCTTGAGTGCAGGATTCAGGAGATAGGTTTCATTGGGAGACTATTGTGGAATTAAATACAGAGGCAGAAGCAGGGGTAATAATGATCTGGGACGCAAGGCAGGGAAAATGGAGATTCCCACCTTTAATGGATCAAGCAATACTTCTGGAAGGGCGTGGGTGCAAAAATTGGACGCTTACTTGCAATTAAATCCCATGATGGAGATGGATGCCATCAAATTTGCCACCCTATACTTGGAAGGCAAAGCCCATGAGTGGTGGTACCATGGGATGACTACTTTGGGACATGCACACATTACTTCATATGTGGACTTCACATAGAGACTCATAGACATGATTGATCAAGGGGATGCAAAGCTTCATTTCCGAGAGCTCACCCAACTTAAGCAAACAGGCACATCTAAAGCGTTCATTGAAGAATTTTAGAGGCTAGCAGTCATGGTTCTGGACGTGTCAGAATCCGGATTGATGATGCTCTTTTCCGAAGGATTGACAGAGCCCTTGTGTGGATGGGTCAAGGTTTTTAAGCCTAATACACTTCATGATGCGATTTGGAGGACGAGGGACTTAGAGGGGGTAGCTTCCAAAAACAAATTCATTCCAAGGCCTCCAGTTGCCCAAAAGGGAAAAGATCTAAGGATTGTAGACAAAGTTAAGGGAAAATTGGATGAAGCTACCAAAAGGGAACTGAGAAGGAAACAATTGTGCTATACTTGTAAAGAACCATGGGAGCCAGGGCATAGATGCATGGGGAAAGAAAAGATCCATTGCATTGAGGTTCTTTCCGATATCGAGGATGAAGATGATGTTGGGCATATTCAAAACATAGAAGTGACCCGAACAGAAGAGGAACCAAGGCATGGGGAAGAAGAGGAAGAGCCAACACGCAACCATGCGTGAATTAATAAGGCTGTCATTGCCTCCATCAGTGGGGTGCCAAAATTCAACACTTTCAGGATGCGAGGAGTTCTCCAAGGACAAAGGGTCACCGTATTTATTAATGGTGGGGCCTCCCACAACTTTATTGATGTTGCCTTGGTGAATAGAAGACACCTCCCTATTGTTGAGTTTGAGGGACTCTTGGTAGAGATCGCAAGAGGAGGCACCATGCCATGTGACAGATTTATTCCATAGATGAGTCTTAAAATGGGTCGGTATAATTTGGCATAGGATTTTTACGTGATGGACCTACCAGATACCAATGTCATACTAGGAGTTCAGTGGCTTAGCACCTTGGGTCCTATCACCACAAACTACAAAACTATGGAAACGTCCTTCAATTCTGAAGAAGGAAAGAGGGTAACATTGAAAGGGATGACAAAGAATGCTCCTAGGGTGGTCTCGACAAAACACATGGATGTTATATTTAGGCGTGAGGATGTGGCATATGCAACAAAATGTTTAGTCTCAGTCCAAACCACTCAGGAGGGGCGCCAACATTATTCACAGGATATACAAAGGATACTTGGCAAGCATGAGAAGGTTTTTGGGCAAATTCCTCCAGGGAAACCACCGCCTAGGGGTTTTGAGCACACCATTGAGCTAGAGGAAGGGGCTAAGCCGATCATCACCACACCTTACCGACACACAAAAATGTTTAAATATGAAATTGAGAAGGCAATCAAAGAGTTGTTGGACATGGGACACATTGGGCTTAGCTCAAGCCCATTTGCATCTTCAGTTGTATTGGTTAAGAAGAAAGATGGCATAATGAGGATGTGCATTGACTACAAGGCATTGAACAAGAAGACAATTAAAAACAGGTATCCAATTCCTAGCATTGATGAATTGTAAGATGAGCTCCATGGCGCAGTTTATTTTTCGAAGATTGATCTTCGCTTGAGATACTGTTTGATTCGTGTGAGAGAACATGTCATCCACAAGACGACCTTCAGGTGCCATTATGGGCACTATGAGTTCTTAGTTATGCCCTTTGGGCTAACTAATGCACCAACTACCTTCCAATCTTGCATGAATCATATTTTCAACAAACAATTGAAAAAGTATCTGTTGTTTTTCTTTGATGATCTGCTGATCTATAGCAAAACTTGGGAAGATCATCTCAAGCATCTGGATAAAATTTTAAGCATCATGGAGGAACAATCTTTGTATGCCAAACAATCTAAATGTGAATTTGGGATGATAGAAGTCTTATACTTGGGACATATTATTGGGGCAAAGCGGGTATAGGTTCATCAAGAGAAAATACAAACCATTTTAGGTTGGCCAACACCCAAGACAATCACAGAGCTACGAGGATTCCTTGGCATTTCCACCTACTATAGCAGAGTCGTTAAGGGGTTTTCACAACTTTGTGCACCTTTGACTGATCTAACCAGGAAGGGTGCATTTAAGTGGACTGAAGCAACACAACAAACTTTTGATAAAATGAAGAAGGTCATGAGCTCGTGTCCGGTCTTAGCATTACCATATTTCTCCCAGCCATTTATACTAGAGTGTGACGCATCAGGAGAAGGAATTGGGGCCGTCCTCATGCAGGACATGCATCCTATTGCTTTTGAAAGCAGAAAACTCTGAGGACCCGAGTTATTGTATATCGTATATGATAAGGAGATGCTAGCTATCATGCATGCGCTAACTAAGTTCAGGTAATACTTGGTTGGAGCCAAAGTTATAGTCAAAACCGACCACAGCAGCCTCAAGTACTTTTTGGAGCAAAAAGACCTCAATGAAAGACAACAGAAATGGGTGAGCAAAATCCAGGCCTAAGATTTCGACATAGAGTTTGTAAAAGGGAAAACTAATGTTGTAGCAAATGCCTTGTCTAGGAGACCTTCAACTTACGCCATGTCAGAAATATCAGTCGAGTGGAAATCACATCTCTTGGTGGAGTACTCCAAAAACAAATTTGCATGTGAGCTGATGGATGGAAAAATTCAGGATGATCGGTTTCAGATTTTGGATGACCTTATTTACTATAAGGGAAGGATTTATGTGTTACCAGAATCTAAACTCAAGGAAAGGGTGCTAAGGGTGTTCCATGATTCACCACTAGCAGGGCACCAAGGGTTCCTCAAGACTTACAGGCAGATTAGAGAAAGATTTGCGTGGAAGGGCCTCAAGGAGGATGTTATAAGCTATGTTAGAGAATGCACAACTTGTCAGCAGGACAAGGTTGAGCATACTCATCCAACGGGATTGTTGCAACTACTTCCCATTCCAACACATAAATGGGAAAACATATCCATGGATTTCATCACTAGTTTGCTTAAGGTGCAGGGCAAGGATGGCATTTTTGTAGTTGTGAATCGCTTGACGAAGTTTGCACTTTTCTTTGCCATATCCACGGAGTATGGTGCGTTTCAGGTAGCATAATTGTTCTTTCGAGAAGTCTTTAGATTGCATGGCTTACCCAAGAATATCGTGAGTGACAGGGATAACAGGTTCATGAGCACTTTCTGGCAGGAGTTATTTAGGCTTGTTGGCACCGAGTTGACACTTAGTACGAGTTATCACCCACAAACTGATGGACAAACTGAAATAGTCAATAAATGGGTGGAGGGATATCTCAGGAATTATGTGGCAGGACAGCAGAAAGCATGGATCAAGTGGTTTCATTTGGGGGAATATTGTTATAACACTACCCATCACGGGTCCATTGGCATTGCACCTTTCAGGGCACTATATGGTTATGATTCACTTACCTTCATGGAGAGTTCTCTTGGGGACAATAGGGCTCCTATGGCTACTGACTGGATACAGGAAAGTCAGGATATACTCAAAGAACTTAAAGATCATTTGTAGAGGGCTCAAAACCAACAAAAGATCTACGTAGATAAAAACAGAGTGGAGCGCAACTTTGAGGTAGAAGACTTGGTCTATTTGAGGCTACAACCATATTGTTAGTCATCTGTCAAGAAAAATGGCGTGGATAAATTCAAGCCATGTTTCTATGGCCCATACATGGTGAGTAGAAGAATTGGGGAGGTAACGTATGAGGTTGAATCGTCACCTGGGAGTAAAATCCAAAATGTATTCCATGTGTCATGTTTGAAGAAAGCTTTAGGCCAACAGGTGACTGTCAGGGAGGAGCTACCACCACTTGATGAGGAGGGCTAATTGATTCTAATTTCTGTAGACATATTGGAAGTTAGGGAGAAGAGGTTGAGAAAGAAGAGTATCAAAGAATATCTGATTAAGTGGAAAATTTTACCAAATGAGGACGCTTCTTGGGAGGGTGAACAAGTCTAGCAACATTTAGAGTCGCAATTGCTTGTGGGAAAGCAATTTCAAGTAGGGGAGACTATAAGATCCCCTTCCATATGACCAAGGCACTTGAAGACTTAGTAGCCTAGTTGTTCCCCCTAGGCTATAGTCTCATCTAAATGGGGACTAAGGTGGGCAGAATATGTCACTAAGGAGCTAAAATTCAAATTAGGAAAAAGTGACATTGGTAAATAAGGAGATATAAGTTAAATGACTAATGGGAGATAATTAAAGAAAATACTTTAGAAAGCCAATCAATAATCTAAGTGAGGAATTAGAAGTTGGACTATAAAAGAGAATGAGGGCGCCTCACTTCTTCATTCTTGATCATTTTTCACTTGCATCTTTGAGCTCTGGTAGCTTGAGCGTTTTGAGGGTTTTGACTAGACAAACCCTATAGATCAACACGGGGGTGAAAGATCCCTCCTTTCCTGGTCCAAGCTTGTCCAAGGTGGTGAAAGATTCCACCCTCGTCATTTTATTCAGTTCATATCTACTTCAACTATTATCTTTGAGTGGCGCACTGTTGGAGGGTTTTTTGCAGGAAGGGTGCACCATCCAAGCTAAGGAAGTTCAAATTGGGTTCTAGATGTGGGATCTAGAAGAGATCCAATATTGCATGCACTTGCCATACCTGGGGCGACTTCATTTGGTATTCTTCAGGGTTTTTCTCCTTCAAAGACTATTATTTATTAGAGTTGGGCGTGAAGACTGAAGGAGGGCGCACTTGGGGTTAGAGATATATTGCATGTGGTCAGATCTTGCATCTTTAGTAGGGGAGAATCATCTTATGAGCCAACCGTCCTCTTCTTTATAGGAGATCAATATTTTCATGGGGGTTTGAGGTCAGATTTGAGGAGATCGAATATCTATGGGTCGCTACAGCCAATGAAGGTGCAACTCAGCCAGAGAAGACAACAATTTAGAGGAAGGGAAAGGAATTGATCTTGTAGATCTCTTGCATGCGGCTTGTGGAGGTTCTTGGGAGTCCATCTCTCAGTTCTCTATTGTATTTTGGAGGTGCCATCATCCACATCTTCTATCCTTCTATATATTTTCCAGATCTGCTCTTCTATTGTATTGAGTTTAGCTATATAATAAATAAATCCAGATCTGAGTTTTGTGGCTATTCCTTGTTATTTCTATTTGCTTCATTGTTAATAAAGATCATTTCCATCATGCAAACTATTTTTTGCTATAAAACTCAAAGCCAAACACTGGCATGAGCCTAAGAAGGCTACCGATGCAAACTGTTTGACAAAACACATCAACCAGATAACCAAAAACCTAAAGCATTCCACACAAATTTATTTGAGAATCTTATAGATGCGGGTGGGAGGATGTCCAAGAATGTCATAAAGGGAGGTAGTGTGGGAGAACATGGTCTCGGGGTCAAGGTTAGGCGTGGTGACGTGGTGTCTAGGGAAAAGGGCATGCCAAAAGGCTTGTGGCGAAGGACCTCACAAAGTTCCTATCTCCTCTAAGAGAGAAACGTTATATTTTTTCGGCGAAGGAGTTGGCGGTATGTTTTTCCGAGGAGAGGGGAGGAGGATGGGTCATGTCTGAGGGTATGACGGAGCTACCTGTCGAGGGATTTGCATTCATCGTCGAACCAACGGTTATTGGGGTAGGAACCATGGGTAGGCTTATGGGTGTGCTGGTGAGTAGAGTGGGGGTAGAAATCAAGGGCTGCCTCCACAAGGACTGTGTAAAGTATCTCGTATTTGGCTGTGGTTGTGTCTAGTGATCTGAAGTGGGAAATGGGGGGAAGCAACTCCTTAAGGAAGGTGGTTTTTCATTGTCCAGGGCTTCCATCTTCCACACTAAATATTTAACCATGGACATCCAATACGAAAAGTCATGCTAGATGGCAATATCTGTGGGGCGGTAGATACGTCCCAAACTGCTGTCATCATTAAGCAATGTCTGGTTCGGTGCAAAATATTTTCTGCATAACCTGCCTGTTGAAGAGAACCCATGACCGGATATTCCACACTATACCGACTCTGCTCCGTGCTTGAAACCCCATGCTGGTTCTTTGCATGAGACCCCCATGCCGAATTGTCTGCTTGAAACCCCTGTGCCGTCCCTATAATCGTCTCTGCTATGCTTGAAACCCCCGTGTTGTCCTTGTAAACTGAGAGAATTTGAGGGAATTGACAACGCCCATCGGAATTCAAGCTCCAATATTCTTTGCGATCGTTGGATCAATCCGCACAAGGAGTATTCTATGCTCGAAATCCCTGATGATCACAAAGGAAAGTGGAGATAGATTGTAGAAATATGCCCAAAACCCTCATGCCATCCCTATAATCATCTCTACTTTGCTCGAAACCCCCATGCTGTCCTTGCAAATTGAGACAATTTGAGGGAAATGACAACGTCCAACATAATTCAAGCTCCAATATTCTCTGCGGTTGCTGGATCAATTCGCACAAGGAGTATTCTCTGCTCGAAACCCTCGATGTACACAAAGGAAAGTAGAGACAAATTGCAGAGATATGCTCAAAACCCCCGTGTCGTCCCTATAATCGTCTCTGCTTTGCTCGAAACCCCC
Source organism: Picea mariana (assembly GCA_032191745.1). Lineage (NCBI taxonomy): Eukaryota > Viridiplantae > Streptophyta > Pinopsida > Pinales > Pinaceae > Picea > Picea mariana. Next base: position 48,249 of record JASDQU010736710.1, on the reverse strand, counting down.
ATGTCGTCCTTGCAAACTGAGACAATTTTAGGGAAATGACAACATCAAATGGAATTCAAGCTCCAATGTTCTTTGCGGTGGTTGGGTCAATTCGCATAAAGAGTATTCTCTACTCAAAACTCCCGATGTTCGAAGATATTAGCTCATGAGGTTGACTTGAGGGATACGAGGTTAGGTAGGTGGCTTATGATCCAGAGTTATGTTCCTTTGGATCCATAGGTGGTCTATATTCTTTGGAGGATCGAGATGTTGTGATAGCATGGGTGTCGGTTTCTTTATAGGAGACAATAGTTGATTTCCAGACTACAATAGGTATAGATTTGTAGGTGGCAAGTGTTGATGAATTTTTTTTTTATCTTTACCTTCTTTTGGGGTTACTTCGAAGGTGTTCACGCCATGTTTGGGGGTGCTTCATTAGATTTAGAGTACATGGTGTATGTTCAACCCCTTGGTGATGGATTTGCACATGGGAGATTGTTTGTGATGGATTTGCACATTGGACATGGTTTACTCAGTGGTTGATTGACCTCAATCGGGTGCTTGCATCATATTCCTCCCTATGGTGTTGGAGATCTTTAGACAACTTGGTGATGTTCTACATGATGGCCTCACATGGAGATGGTTACTTTCCTAGAGAATGCCCTACATTGGAGGATGGGAATTTTGCATCCTGAAGGAGAGCATTGGGCCCTAGATAGCATGGTGTAAGCTTGGATGCTTGCATGGAGTCTTGGAGCTCACTCGGGGATGCCTGGGTTGTGACAATGTTCAAGCATGGGTAGTCGACCCAATGGAATACATGGCTTAGGAGGTTTGATAGAGTCATTGGAGGCTTGTAGGCGGAGTCTCAAACACATCGTGGAGTGCCCTTTGCTCTTGGAGCCTTGCTTATGGACGACATCACTTGGAGCTTGACTTGTGTACCCTTGGAGAGTAGCACTCCACATGTGTGAACTTACATGTGTTATTGTATGTTGCTTGTTTGTAAGGGCATATGCACACATATGTATTGTTGGCCTCCCTTACCTCTCATATATATAGAGGAAGGAGAAACTCCTTTATTCATTGATCATTCTTTGTCATTCTTGTGTTAGAGATGTGATCAAGAAGAGTGCACTAGTTCTCCTCTCACTCCTATATATTGTATTGTACTTTATCTCTCTTTCTTGGTGTTGCGAGGGTTTCTTGAGCTCATTGGAGCATCTTGAAGACTATGGTTAGGGTTTCATCCCTTGGAGACTTGAAGATTAGGGTTTTTAGATGAAACCCTAGGTTTTACTTGTAGAAGTGAAGAAGAAGAGGAGACATCTTGCCTTGGAGGACATGCTTCTATGATGCATGCTTGTTGGATCTCCTCTGTTGAGCTAGGGTTTTGGAGACCTAAAGGATTGCACTAGCCTTGGGATAAGACTATATAGTATGTATGTGAACTCCATCTTTATGCATATTAATGAAGTTTCCAGGTGTCCAATGTTTGTGTGATTGCAGATTTTATTTTCAGCCATCTATTTCTTCACGGTTTTGTAATTTCCAGCACTCATATGTCTTGTTGATTTGACATAAGTTAAAGGTGAATGTCTTAAGTGATTTAACATTATAATTGAAGAAGTAAGGGTGGATTTGCTGCTGTATTTTGGCTGTCATACGTGATTTTCAGGTCTGTTATATGCATGATAAGATTGCACTAGAAGGACGCAACTTATAGGAACACTTTGGTATCTTATCTCTTGAATTGCATAGTGGATTGAGGTTGTTAAGAGTTAAAATATTGTTTGCTGTTGCTATTGTTTTGTTTATATATATAACAGCCCTAAGACTGAAAGCTCATAGGGTTATTATCTGGAAAATCTCTAGTTAAGAGGTGTAATTTCTGTTTTGCATTAATTGCCATTTATCTAGAAATTTCTACACCTAGAATTGGTGAATAAATGAGAGCAGTGTTAAAATATAATGTATTGTGCTCGTTTTACCATTTACAATACCCTTGTCACCCAACCATAGGTTGAAGCCACCCTCCGAGCACCTTAACCTTGACAGAGAATCACTTCGGAAGCAAACCCTAGGCTATAGCCAAACAAAGGGTAGCGCACCTTTCCCCAAGGATAACGCACCAACAAGAGATGATCAGACGTTCCAAACCCTAGCCAAGAGATAGTCCAAGCGTAACTGCTAGCTGCAACGGTAGCTCTCCTCCACACCTGCGCAGAAACTGGGCAACTGCAGTGCGCACAAGTGTTACTCTGCAATTCTGAGACTGCCTGCCAGAATGAAAACTGGCCTCCTGTATTTATACTAATTCTGGCTAACTGCCTGGGCCGACTTCTCATTCTGGGTATCTGTCTGTTCAGTATATATTATTATTTCTGGCTGAATTCTTCTCTTGGAGGCTAATAACCTAATATAAATTATCTTCTTGAGCCGACAAGTCTTCTAGGGTTATTAGCCAACTCATTAGGGTTTCTTCTTGCTTCCCTGAGTATTCTATCCTCGTCAGGTTTACACGTGGAGGTAAATACCTCCCGCAACTACCATAATATCAACACTCCCTCCTAGCTAGGGAGGTATTATAGGTAATGGTCTTGAGCACAAAAACACACCATTCACCCTGTAGCATCAACATAGTTGTATAGACTAGATCATGACTAGATCATGAGCATCATCATCATCATTAGTGTCATCAACTGCATCATCTCTCGAAACCATACTCTATCTGAGTAATTAGACATGATGCTCACTCCACAGAGTGATACAAGAGCCATTTTTCTAATCTAGAAGAGTAAATGTTCTGAACCATTTTCTGTCTGGGAAATCTCTGTCCTTTGATTATCCATCTAACTGATAATCATTTCAATACTGCTGATAATCTTCAAGGCAATCGAAACAAAATAGAACACAACTGTGTCTATCCATAGTAATACATAACTACAATCCAGTGGTACACTACCACACCAAGTAACACACAAGTACTTGATCAACAACGTATAGTCACAAACAATGGAACAATGTTATGATATAAATTGAATCATATGGGCCAATCTTTCACTCACATCTGTGAGATCTGAAAGAATATCTGCCCTCATAGTAGAACAATGAGATATCTGGACTATTCTTCTCAAGCAAGGAAGAATAACTGTCCTGTCTTCTGAACCTGGACCATTCCCCACCCTGGGCCATTCTTCCTACACTAATCAAAGTGCACCCTGGAGAGAATGTATAAACCCTAAGGAATGCCTGTCCCTGATGGCTGAGCCTGGACCATTCCCCACCCTAGGCCATTCCTCCTACACTAATCAAAGTGCACCCTGGAGAGAATGTATAAACCCTAAGGAATGACTGCCCGAACCATTTCCTCTGTTAACCATAAGAGGAGAAGACTGTCCTGCATCAACCTCCAAAACGAACCATTCCTCATGTTAACCACAATGAGAAATTGCTGTCCGGCGAGGCGGGCCAGTCTTCTTGAGTAACCCTCAAGAAGAGAGACTGCCCTAGACCACTCCCCATGTTAACCACAATGGGAAGTCGCTGTCTATGATACATCAACAATCTGGACCGTTTCCCATGTTAACCACAATGGAAAATCACCATCCGTCAGAAATCTCAATCCACTTTCCGAACAGGAAAGAATCTGTCCAAGTTGGATTATTTTCCAATGAATGTCTTCAATAATATTTTCAGTGCTCCCTCCCAACCTCAGAGTCATCTCTTCCTTTTTCAATAAGGAAGTCGTCTCCACGAGCTCCAGCTTGAGTATGCAAACTCTTTCATCTTGGATAGAAGCTTTACCAAAATGTCTGCTTATCTGCTCATCTGTGGAGATATGTATTGGAGAACCACTTTCTCCTTTCTGGACTTCATCACGGATAATGTAATGCTTGATTTCAAATGTACTTTGGTCTGGAACACTGGTTTTCTCTGAAGGCTTCATGTAGCTCTGATCAATAGACTATATCATTGTTGGAAAACTGGAACATATCCATGTGGCACTTCTTTTGTCATCATGAGATCTGATCTACCGAGTAATCATCTTGATACAATATCTCTGTTATAGAAAATCTTCACCACGCTTCTGCTGTGCACTGTAGGTTCTCCACCAAGTTGTCTTCTTCTGTCTACATGCAAGGGTCTCTTTCTGGTATGCCTCAAAGTCTTGAGTTTGCTCTTCATACGCTCTTTATTCAATTTCTCTGGAGAACATTCTTTGCATTCATCTGATGTAGAACTCCAACTCATGGATGTTGCGGATGATATAATGACTCATGTAGAGATATGTATGGTGTATTGGAACAAGTAATCATCATAGTCTTCTCCCTCCATCTGGGAGAACCTCTAGTTCTAGATCTCGCAATGCTTTCATTCATAAGTCTTTCATACATTGTTCTTCATCACGACTTTCAGTTCTTCTGCTTGATTGCTTTCATATTAGGCTGGTAATCTTGATACAATGACTGGTTGTTCAGGCTTCTCTTCTTTCTTGGAATCTTCATGTTCTTCCACATGTTTTTCTTTAGCTTTTGGGTCCATGGAGTTTCTTATAGATTCCATGCCTTAAGGATTCCACTTCTTTCTTCCATGATAGGATCACAGATCTTGATGGACAACCAGGGATACTTTAAGGCTTCTCTTTGAAGAAGACTTCTTCTGAGGTTGAACTGAGAACGCACTGTCTTTCATGGTTACTACCATGGATATATACTTCATCATCTTCAATGGATCATAGGATTAGCTCCCTCCTAATCCTTGCTTCATGTATGAGTGCATATAATTGGCTACCTCCGTCTAACAGAGTCCATGCTTCTGTCTGCATCCTTATTGTCTTCTGCAATATATAATTGGCTCTCTGTCTAACAGAGTCCACGCTTTCGTCTTGTTGTCTTCTACAAAAACTTTCTAAGTCTTTCTCTGACTTCTTTCTGTCTTTGCTTCTTCTGAGTCTCTTCATGTTTGATTTGGCATATTTCATCCTTTCACGTGTATTATCTAATGATATCAATCCTTATCTTGTTGTTCTTCCATAGTTATGGTTCTTCTTGAAATACATTATCTTTCAAGGGATAGATATACAAGATATGTACAAAGACGATACAAAACGAGATATGTACAAGAAATAAGAAGAGTATTGTTACCTTTAGAAGAAGAAGTCTCTTTCATCCTGCTTAGTCTTCTTTGTAGGTTCCTTTTCTTCGGCAACTGATGCCTCGTGTTTCTCCTTCCTTTTCCTTTGTAGTGACCATACTTTCGACAGTTGAAGCATTGTATTTCTGAAATGTCTTTCTCTTGATTTGGCTTCCTCCTTGAGACAAACTTCCTTTTGTTCCTTTTGTTCTTGAATCTTGCTGTGAAGGCTTGATCATCGTACTTCTTTTGGGGTTTCTCTTTTGCACTGATCCTTGATTCTTCTTGAGCACAGCAAGTCCAAAGTTCTTCAAATGTCGGATACTCCTTTCTTGTGTTCATGCTTGCGGAAATGCATCCCACGTCTTGGGAAGACCATTGAGTACTATGTTTATCAACTCCTTCTCTGAGATGATCTCTTCAATAGCTTGTAGTTAATCTCTTAACTGAGAGATTCTCACAAAGTATGATGTTATGCTGTCGGCATCATTCATCTTCATGTCACGGAGCTCATTCTTCAGACTCATTACTTGTCCAATGTTTTTGACTGAGAAGAGGTTTGTTAGGGCATCGTACATCTTCTTCGATGAGTCAAGATGGGAGATGTAGGGTATCAAGTGGTCTTTGATAGAGTCCACTATGATACTCATGGCATTGATGTCACCGTCTTTGAACTTTTCCATAGCTGCAACGTTCTGTGGTTCCTTCTCTTTTGCTTCTTCAAACTTTGGTTTCACGATCTTTCCTTTCACGATATCCAACACTTAATTCTTGGCAAGGATGAGGTCAATCCTTGTCTTCCACGCTCTGAAGTTAGAAGCTCCATCTAACATGTTCTCTGACTTCATAGAGTAAGTCATGGTTGCTTTGACTTGGTCAACCCTAGATTTGACCAAAAACTCAAACTTCACGTCTTGGCTTGCTGAGAGTACCAGGAGATGCGCTAGGCTAGGGCGCACTGATCTGTCCGGAGATTAGGTCAATCCCTTCACTTAAGGTGCCTCAGCGAGAGGATTAGGGTTTCTGTTACTACACCTGCTAGTAACCCTAGCGACAGTGCTATGGTGACTGCTCCTGCTAGAAACCCTAGCGACAGTTCTTCAACGAGCTTAATATCCTTACGACTATGTTTCCTTCTAGCGGTTTAGACTGAATGAAAGAGGTGTGGGCCCATAACCTGTTAGAATATAATGGATGTGCTCGTTTTACCATTGACAATATCACTATTGTCACCCAACCATAGGCCGAAGCCACCCTTCTAGCACCTTAACCTTGACAGAGAATCACTCCGGAAGCAAACCCTAGGCTAGATAGCCAAACAAAGGGTAGCGCACCTTTCCCCAAGGATAGCGCACCAACAAGAGCTGATCAGATAGTCCAAACCCTAGCCAAGAGATAGTCCAAGTGAAAACGTAACTGCTAGTTGCAATAGTTGCACCGACAACTCTCCTCCAAACCTACGCACAAAACTGGGCACTGCAGTGCGCACAAGTGCTGCTCTACAATTCTGAGACTGCCTGCTAGAATGAGAACTGGCCTCCTGTATTTATACTAATTTTGGCTAACTGCCTGGGTCGACTTCTCATTCTGGGTATCTGTCTGTTCAGTATATATTATTATTTCTGGCCGACTTCTTCTCTTGGAGGCTAATAACCTAATATAAATTATCTTCTTGAGTCGACAAGTCTTCTAGGGTTATTAGCCAACTCATTAGGGTTTCTTCTTGCTTCCCGGAGTATTCTATCCTTGTCAGGTTTACAGTGGAGGTAAATACCTCCCGCAGCTACCATAATATCAACAAGTAGGGCCTAGATGGCCAGGACATAGTCAACAACGTTAGGTCTCCTATTGTGAAGGAAACAATTGAATTTGTTGGAAGCTAGGAAGTAGGGGAGGCAATTTAGGATCAATGTCTTTTGGGACTCTCCAAGGTGCGTGTCTGCGGTATGGTGAAGGATGCCGCAACATATTATCCGATATCTTGGGAAGAAAAACCCTTTTTCTGAGAGCACCGTGAAGATGGCTTAGGGGATTGGTTTGATTTAGGCAACAAAGCTTTGATCTTGGAAGCTTGTTGAAAAGCATGCTCCAATGAAAAAATTGGAAAAGGCTACTTATTCTTGATGGAGAGCTTGTGAAAGATCTCTATGGATTATTGGATTGCCTATTCAGGGATTTGTTTGAGGTGTAAACATTGAGCCAACATAGCATATTTGTACCCTTACAATAAATGCTTTTGGAAAATAGCGTTGAAGTTGTTGTAGCTGCTGATTAGTGGTTGGTTTGAAGATGCTAGTGTCTGGGTGTGCATTTGTAACTATGTGAGGGCCTACTCCTCCATGTGTGTACTTCAACTGCCAAAATCTTCTGAGCATTTGTTAGAATGGCTTGGTTCTTGAAGTTAGCCCAGGACTAGGATCCAACAATCTAGGATGCCCCATTAAATGCTTCGTTAATTTATGGGAGGAATAGCTTGAAGAGTTGCTGGACAATGGGAATCATTGAAGTTATAGCGTGTAGGTGAGGCAGTTGTTGTTGTTGTAGGGTGTAATGTCCCCACTTTGGGACATCATCACAGTGCAGAGGTTTATGATGACTAGAGTAGCCAGATGGGTGTTATAGCGAGTACAGGGGTTATTGAGAGGCATTATGAGGTCCAGCTTGCATTGTTCAGCATATCTCATCATTATGAGCCATTCTGCACAAGTTGGCTTTGGTTCTGTTGCATTCCGATGATTTCCATGATTTTGGCTATTTTGAGCTATAAGTCAATTAAATTCACTGAAGAGGTCATTTTGGGCACATTACTTGGAGGAACCTCTTAGTGTAATAGCTCATTAGAATCGGGAGGAGCAACACTACGGGATGGGATGGCTAGAAGTGACTTTCAGTGGCCAGGGAAGCCACAATGAGAGATAAGGTGCTTTTCAAAGGTAAAAAGGTTAATTAATTAATTAAAGTGATTTAATTAATTAATTAAATATTAATAAAATGAAAGTCACTTTGGAGGGACAAGGTGAGCCAAAAAGTATAAAGGAAAGGCAAGGGCCTCTACTCATGCATTCATATTTGTCTATCTTTTGGATTTCTGGCTTCTAGCTAGAGGGCCCATATCTTGGGGGTTTTGATGGTTTTGACTTAACAAACCCTAGAGGACAATTCAGTGGTGAAAGATTCCACCTAACTTGTCCCAAGCTTGGTCTCGGAGATGCAATACTCTCCCACACCATTCTAGCTAGAATCTACATCAGTGCAGGAGGGTTCTGCACCAGCCACAGGCACAGGAAGAGAAGGAGGACACACCATGTTAATATTATGGTAGCTGCGGGAGGTATTTACTTCTACATGTGAACCTGACGAGAATAGAAGACTCTGGGAAGCAAGAGAAACCCTAATGAATTGGCTAATAACCCTAGAAGCCTTGTCGGCTCAAGAATATAGTTTATATTAGGCTATTAGCCTCCAAGAGAAGAAGTCGGCCAGAATTAATAATAATATACTGAACAGATACATACCCAGAAGGAGAAGTCGGCCCCAGTAAACTGGCAGGATTACTATAAATACAGGGCGCCCGTTTTTCATTTTTCACATCTCAGGATTGCAGTTTTCCCAGTTGGTGCGCACTGCAGCTGCAGCTGGTGCGCAGGTTTGGAGGAGGCTTGCAGGTGCAGGTGCAGCAACAACAAGTTTAGTATTTGGTTTGGATATCTCTTGGCTAGGGTTTGCAACATCTGATCAGTCTTTTGTGTTGCGCTATCCTTGGGGAGAGATGCGCTACTCTTTGTTTGGCTATCTAGCCTAGGGTTTGCTTCCGGAGGAATTCTCAGGTCAAGGTTAAGGTGCTCGGAGGGAGGCTTCGGCCTGTGGTTGGGTGACGAGGGTAACGTCAATGGTAAAACGAGCACACCATCTTCTATATTCTAAGAGGTTATGGGCCCACACCCCTTCAGTCAGCCTAAAACGCTGGAAGGAAACATAGCCGCTAGATATTGAGCTCGTTGAG
>JASDQU010736709.1:195244-207916 GCA_032191745.1 Picea mariana | reverse complement strand
ACTTGAGGGGGTTCAAGCGGATATTATATTGGCGACATCGTTGTAAAACGATGTGTAAGTTGTATAAATGTTGGGTTCACTTTTTGGATTGAGTCGTGAGGTCGTCTAAATAAGCAAGGATGATGCGAGCAAGATCATGAAAAACATAGGCCATGGCCCATTGAAACGTAGCCCCTTCATTTTTTAGTCCAAAAGGAATGACGCGATAAGCAAAGCTACCCCAAGGGGTATTAAAAGTGGTTTTGTATTGATTTGCTAGGTGGATTTGAATTTTATTATAGTCGGAGAACCCATCCATAAAGGATAGTGCCTCATGGTTGGCACAATCATCGATGATTTGGTCCATGAAAGGGGTTGGGAAGTTGTCTTTGGGAGAAGCGTGGTTGAGATCGCGAAAGTCGGTGCAGACGTGAATAGGTCCCTATTTTTTGGTCACATGGATGGGGTTGCAGGCCCACGAAGTGTACGCAATGGGGTAAATGAACCCAACAATGCATAACTTGTCAATCTCGGCTTTGATAGCCGCATATTTAGATGGGTGGAGGGGGTGTTGCTTTTGAAGAACAGGGGAAATATCTGGCCAAGTGTCAATTCTATGTTCGACTATAGAAGGATCGAGGCTAGACATCTTCATATGACCAGGAAAAAATGTCTCGATATTTCTAAAATATTGCTTTGTAAGAAATGATTTCTACAGGGGAGCATGCGACGCCAATGGTGATCTCTTCTATGATGACAGGATTAATGGAAATGTCAATTTTGATGGTGGGCATATGGGCCCACATCCCAGACGAGGAGGTCCTATATCTGTGTGTGGGGGTACCAGCAGAGTGGTGGACCCTGATCCGTAGAGAAACAGTGGCGGGGGCAACGATGACTAGTCGAATTCCTCCTGGAGCTAGAGGGCCCCTAGCTGGGGGGCACCTCCAGTGGATAGAGGACCTGTAGGGGGAGCTCTGGGGGCACCTTGAGTGTCGATGTTTGTAGGTATGGGCTTGGGAGCCTAATTTTCGTATAGGGTACTAGATACCCTTTTTGTACTCACAGGGGTGAGGGAACTCATGAGCCTATGGACATTTTGTATATTGATATTTTTTGTAAAACATTGATGACATTGATGATATATATATATATGATAGGTACATTTTTATCATGCGTGTATTTATGTTTTATGGTGTATGATGTATGATGTTTATTCTTTGTGTTGTATGATCTATATGATGTTGTTTAATGTGATAAATGCCAATCTAATACTAAGTTAGCCATGTGATCTTCTACTTGATTGAGATTTCTTGGAATATTTGTAAATGTAATGGAATCAAAGTTGTGATATAGGAGCCTAACTTGTGGATATTTGTGAAAGAGGCAAGGATCGTGAACATGATAGACGTTGTTGAGTTGTAGGACGACAAGCTGGAAATCTAATAGAATGCTAAGGTGGTGAATGTGGTGGTGACTGGCCTCGACAAGGAGACCAATGACGACGTCATATTCAGCTTGGTTGTTGGTGGTCGTGCCTAAACATATGCCACTGGAGTGAAGTAGGATATGTGAGGGGGTATAGATGGCCCAAGTGACTAAAGCGATATTCTGGGTCCAACGACTAGCATCGTCAGCATAACCGATGTGGTAGGCTGATGGATGATGCATCTGTTAATAACATGGGTGATAGATCAGACACCAGGAGCGGTGGCAGCAAAGAATACTAAGAACTCTATAAATGTCTATAAAGAGAAACCTAAGGTAGGGGGGCTACGCTTAGGCATAAAACTTATTTAGGTACAACTCGTTGACAGGTTCTTTGAGAGGGTAGCCTTCTGGAGAGACCAATATGTAGGTGCCTTTAGTGAGGCAATGTTGGATGATGAAGGGTTCATGCCATAGTGACTCGAATTTCCCATGGCCCAGAGTGTCGTGGGTGATTTCATAGGCTAACACGAGATCACCTTCATTGAATGAGAGAAGGTTGGCATGGAGGTCGAAGGTGGCTTTGACCCATATTTTGGCTTCCTCATTATGTTGTAATGAAGATCGATGGTCTTCATCAAGTGATTCTAAGGTCAGTAGGCACTACTCCACTGGAGCAGTGTCAGGTAAGAGCTCTATGGAAATGCGTAACGTGGGGAGTTCGCTATCAATAAGGAGGGTGTCTTAGATCCGATGGACGAGGTGGAATGGTGTGAAACTGGTGGCAGTATTGACTATCATGCGATAAGCCCATAATGCGGAAAACAACATATGATACCAGTTCATTTTATGTTTGTTGAAGGTACGTTGTAGCATAGTTTTGAGGACTTTGTTGACAACCTCGACCTATCTATTGGAATGATGGTAGTATGGGGAGGCAAAATCATGGGAAAAGCCTAATTTTGATGAGAGTTCTGCAAAGATATCATTCTCAAAATGTTTACCATGATTGGAAACTAACTCTCGTGGGACTCTGAACCGGGTAATGGCATGGTTGAAGAAAAAACGTGTTGTTGTGTTAGTAGTGTTGTTAAATGTGGGAATGGCTTCGGGCCATTTAGTAAAGTAATCCACAACCACCATGATGTATTTGTAAACATTATTGGATGGAGGATGGAAATTCAATAAGTCTATGCCCAATTTGCAGAAGGGGTCAGCTGTGATGACTGGGTGTAGAAGAGTTGGTGGAGCTTGTGCTTTGTTTGCATAAAGCTGACATTTGTCACATTGCTTGACAGCGTGGATGCAGTCATGAAACAAAGTGGGCCAGAAGTATCCTGCTCGAATGATTTTTTGGGAGGTAGACATACCTGAGAGGTGACCACCACAAGCGTTGTTGTGGCAATCATTCAAGACTCTTTCGGCTTTGTCGATGGTAAGACATCGTCAAAGGATGGTATCGACCCCACGTTGGTAAAGAATGTCCCCGATAAGGAGGTATCGAGGAGCCTGATGGCGAATGTGTCGACGGTCATCTCGAGAGAGGTAAGACCCAAACTTCTGTGTGCAAAGGTAGATGAGGAGGTCTTCGTACCAAAAGGCATTGAAGGGGATGAAGAAGAGTTGTTCATCAAGGAAATCCTCATTGATGGGGGAAGATTTAGTGTCATAAGGGAAAGTCATAAAGAGTTCAGTGAGGATGAGATCTTTCTTTATTTTGGGAGTAGAGAACTCTAGATCGTATTCCTGGAGGATAATGATCCATCGGAAAAAATTTCCATTAATCTGTCGTCAGCTAAGCAAGTATTGTATGGGGTGTGAATCTGCTACAACCTTGATAGTGCGAAGCAAAATATAATGTCGCAGTTTTTGGACTACAAGGACAACTACTAACGTGAGTTTCTCATAATAATTATACTTCAAGGATGGCCCTGAAAGGTTTTTACTAATGTAGTAAATCACATGTTCACGCCCATCATCCCCTAATTGGACGAGGACTCCTGCAACTGAGACAGTCGAGTTTGATAAGTAGAGGATGTAGTCGTGATCATAGTCTAGGGGACTAATCAAAGGGGCATTGGATAGGGTGGATTTTCAATCATTTAAATTTGTTTGAGAATGTTCATCCCATCGAAATGGGATATCATGTCGCAGTAGGTGGAGAAAACCATGCACGCGAGTGGTGTACTTTGGGACAAAGCGACGTAAGAAGTTGGCTTTGCCTTGTAGGCTCTGCAGTTGGCATAAATTCCTAGGTGGTGGAATTTTTTTGATAGCTTGGACCTTGAGGGGATGCACCATGATGTCGTGTTAGGAAACAATGAACCCAAGGAGGCATCTGGTCATGACGCAAAAGACACACTCGAGAGGGTTCAACCAGATATTATATTGGCAACATCGTTGGAAAATGATGTGTAGGTCGTATAAATGTTGGGTTCACTTTTTGGATTGAGTAGTGAGGTCGTCCAAATAAGCAAGGATTATGCAAACAAGATCAAGAAAAACATAGGTCATGGCCCATTGAAATGTAGCCCCTGCATTTTTTAGTCCAAAAGGCATGGCACGATAAGCAAAGGTACCCCAAGGGGCAGTAAAAGCAGTTTTGCACTTATTTGTTGGGTGGATTTGAATTTGATTATAGTTAGAGAACACATCCATAAAGGACAGTGCCTCATGGTCGGCACAATCATCGATGATTTGGTCAATGAAAGGGGTTGGTAATTGTCTTTGGGAGAAGCGTGGTTGAGATCGCGAAAGTTGGTGTAGATGTGAATAGGTCCCTATTTTTTGTTAACATGGGTGGGGTTGGAGACCCACGAAGTGTACGCAATGGGGTGAATGAACCCAATAACGTATAACTTGTCAATCTCAGCTTTGATAGCCACAGATTTGGATGGGTGGAGGGGGTCTTTCTTTTGACGAATAGGGGAAATATCTGGCCAAGTGTCAATTCTATGTTCGACTATAAAAGGATTGAGGCTAGACATCTTCGTATGACCAAGAAAAAATGTCTCGATATTCCTGAAAGATTGCTTTGTAAGCAATAATTTCTTCAAGGGAGCATGCGACGCCAATGGTGATCTCTTCTATGATGCCAGGTTTAATGGAAATGTTAATTTTGACGGTGGGGGAGATGTTGGCCATGTTTCCTTCTTCAAAAGTATCAGGGGTAGGGATAGGGTTTTTGAACTAGTCAATATGCCATGAAGGAATAAAATCCTTGGTTTTGATTGTGCACAAGGAGGCTTGGGTAGGAGGGTGAAAGGCCTCATGTGAGAGAAAAAGTGCTCGATGATGGAGTGCATTCCATGGGAATTCGGGGGTAGTTAGTTCCTCCAATATATCTCCATCGCAGTGGAAAATGAGAGAAGACAGGGGATCCTGGGAGATGGTGGGGGGAATCATTAATGAGTAAGTGTTATTGTCCTCGAGAAATGAGGATGTAGAAGGGAGGTTGTGTACCAAGTGTGATGGTTCGCTTGACATGAACCGAATGTCACGATATTGTGGATGGTGTCTCATTCATGTGGAGACTGACGAAGAAACATAATGAATGTCGGTAATGTGAGCAGTAGTAGGGAGAGCCTGAGGGGGCTCATGCATGCATGTGGGTCGTACTGCGAATAATGTTTGGTAGAATTGAGGTAGAGTTGGGAAATGATGGGTGTAATGGCCATATTCTGAGCATATGGCACAAGAGAAATTGGTGCATAACCCTTTCTTGTGTGTGGTTGAGGACTCCCTAGTAGCAACTGAAGTACTTGGTGTAGTGGTAAGCAATGGGATTGCTTTAAGGAGATGGACAATATTTCATAACTCAGGAAGAGTAGGACATCTGTTAGTGGGGTGTCCTCTTTTGCATAGTGTGCAAGGAGGTTGAGCTCGAGGAGGGAGCGGAGCTATGGGATTGTTCTTCCTTCGTCTACCCCCAGTGGTGGTGTTTCCCCCAGGTGGGGGTGTCAGTGGTGTGGTAGGAGCTTGTACTGGGATCTACATTGGTAATCTCTTTGTCTGAGGAGGGAGAGATGGTGTAGGAACCATGGCAGGTGGATGAAGATACCATACAAGGATGGAAAGCACCATGTTTGGAAGGGTGAGAGTGGTAGCTACTTCAAATGCTTGGACTCCAGGTGGGGGGTAGAAAAAGGGAACTTGGGTAATAGCTTGGGGGACTATCTCCCAAACTGAGATTTTCCCTTGGAGGGGGGAGGAGGGGAATCTAGGTTAAGTGGTGCAGTGGGGTTCTCATGGAATTACCAAGGTAATTGTTCTTCGATTGGTGGAATTTCGATGTGGGGAGGGGCCTTTGTAAGAGGAGTAGTGTCTCTGATACTTTTTCCATTAGAGGACACAACACACACTTGTGTGGAAATAGAAGGGTGTAGGAGAGGTGGTTCTCCGTGATATGCCCCCAATAAGGATGGGTCCTTGAATATTCCAGGGCCCATGTCGATGACCGAAAAATCATCTGAGCTAGTGCGGACAAGGGGGAGAATGTTATCAATGTTGGCAGAATGATTAGGCTCGTAATGTGTAAGTTGGTCGATGGTCACGATTTTCCCATTGTGGGGGAACATCATCATTCAAAACACAGAAGAGGCTATTGCCTTCATAGAATGCATGTAGCTATGTTCGAACAAGATATTGTAATCAAGTGGGGCGTCGATAACTTCAATGTCGATCAGGAT
The DNA here is from genome assembly GCA_032191745.1 of Picea mariana. Classification (NCBI taxonomy): domain Eukaryota; kingdom Viridiplantae; phylum Streptophyta; class Pinopsida; order Pinales; family Pinaceae; genus Picea; species Picea mariana. The sequence continues at coordinate 201,821 of JASDQU010736709.1, read as the reverse complement.
GGTTTTCCCCCCGAGTTCTATGGCAGCATTTTGGAAGAGCCCTTCAAGGGATGATGGTCGACCGTTGTAAGCTCTTAGGGTGATGGCAGATGGTACTAGCTCAAATGAGCCAAGTTTTTTCCATAGGACTTTGGACATGATGCATGTGGATTCACCTTCATTGATGATACACCGATGAACTGTGATGTTCCAGATATTAACTGGTATTTGAAAAGCTACTAGAGTGGGGAGGCATGGTTCCCCGTTATCTAGATCAAATGTGATGAGTCGAGTATCATTTGGGTCGAATTCCCCCAACACGAAAAGTAAGGACTTGCCCTGTGATGGGAAGGTTTGGAGGACTTCCAACACAGACATGGTTGCAGGGGATTGATCTAAATCATCGACCAAACTATATTTATCGATAGCCCTAGCATGAGGGTTATGTACATTCCGTCATAAAGGTACGCAGGGTATACGAGGATTGGGTTCAATGTTAGGGCATGGAATCATTAATGGTTGTCCAGCTGTATCGGGAGTTATTCTCTAGGTGGTTGGGGTAGATTCGGGAGGGACTCTGTATTGACAACTGTGAGTTTGCAGAAGAATTGTTTCCTTGTTGGTAAGGAGGATATTGCGATCGACCGGATTTCTGGGTTGATTAGGACCTAGATTTTGATACTTCCCCATTTGTGGTGGGGCCAAGTTGATCTATTGTTGGTTATTCATCACACCTTGGTGTGGAATAGGGTTTTGAAAAATGGCTAGAGGTGGTGGTTGCAAATAATGTTGTGGGGCCTGCTGAGGGTCAGGCAGTGTTGGGGGGCGTTGAGTGTTCATGGATTCTTTCATCCGTTTGAAATCAACAATTTGGGGGAAATGGTGAGTATAATTTCCATACTCCCCGCATAGAGTGCAAGGGAAGTTAGTTATGTGGTTATTGTTCATTCCTTGTCGTGGTTAATTGTTATTGTTTCCCCCTTGGGGGTTTTGGTTCCCTTGATTCAGATTTCCCCTAACGGGTTGGTTTTGTTGGGGGTTATTTCCTCCTAGTCTCGGGTTGTTATTGTTTCAGTTTTTCCCTTTCTTCTTGGCATTATTCAGTTGATCGTCCAGATTTCCGTGTTCAACTGTTCAAAAGTGTGAACCTGTTAAGTGGGAGAGGGTTGAACAAAATTAACGTTGGCATGTGGTTGTCTTGGTGGAGGAGAAACCATATGGGGAAGACCAAGAAATGGAAAAGATGGATTGTTTTGTGGAGACGATCCATATGGAGTATAGGAAGTTGAATTACTTCCACTACTATTAGGGTTGTATGCAGGGGTTAAGGGTGAACTCATACTTGGTTGACAAACTGGATGCATCATGGGTACCGGTGGGGGTCCCCCCAACGGCTGAGAGGGAACAATAGGATATGTTTGTTGGTGAGTGGGGAGGGGGGTAATATGACATCGATCCATATGGTTTTGGATATTTATTTGCACCATAAGTGGGTGATGGGTGGTCGTGAGGGTTGAGATGTGTCATAGAACCAATCAACCCATCCATCGCATGGGACATCCTAGGTTTGTTTTGGCCAAACGGTATGGGTCTGGGTGCATTAGGAAATACAATGTACAAGTAACCCAATTGAGCATAGATGAGGTAAAATTGTTGGGCCTTGTTGATGGCTTCCTCTTCTGATTGAGGAAAAGTGGATGCTACATCCTTGGCAATAACAGAGACGAGCAATTTAAGAAACCAATCGAGGCATTGTTCTTTGGTGGTTTATGCTTTACACAAACTACGTCACTGATTCCATTCATGGATATGGTCAACGATGTGGATAAAAATGGTTTGTTTGAGCTCGAATAGAAGTTCTAAACTAGTGTCATGGCGAACTAGTAATTGGAAAAATGACAAAAATTCCTTGGCCAATGATTCAAAGGTCACATGGGACCCTGGTTTTTCGTCCACATACCATTTGGGTGATGAACCAGTGAGAGTTATTTGAAATAACCTCAAGTGGATGGAGTCATCCATGATGATGTTTGAAGAGAACCATAAGTGGAAGGTCATAACATGATTGGCGGGATCTTCCCCTGGTTTTCCTTCAAACTTTGGAATATCTGAAGGCAATTTGGTAGGCATATTGGGCCAAGTGGCATCATGCAAAATGGGATCATTCGTGAGTTTTGTTAAATCAGGAATGTTGAGGGATGTCAAGTATGGCATAGGGATATTTGGCGGAGGATTAGTTCCAGCCATTGTGTGTGTAGGTAATGGACATGTCCCTTGAGAGAGATTTAGTGGGTGTGTACTTCTTCCTTGAGAATAAGTTTTAATCTCACCTCCTTGTGAAGGAGAACCAACAGATGGATGACCTTGGGTTTTTTACCCAAGCAAAGTGGAACTAAGTAAAGTTGATGCCAAAATAGTAGCACTCACTGAGGTGTGAGATGGTTGAGTTGGTGATTTTTCAAGACTATGGACTCCTCCTAGAATATAAGGGGGATTTTGCAAGCATCTAGAACGTCATGGATTATGTGGTTCCCCTATGGTTATGAATAGAAAAGTGAATGTGTGAAAATGGTGACAAGAGAGAAATAAATGAACAAGAGCTTTTTATATTTTTGACCTTCACAAGATAGTATAACTCACAATTGCATGTAATCAAAGGAACATCACACATAAATAAACTATAAATAAACAAGCATGTGGATAGGTGGATTTTTTCCGCGTGGGGGAACAATAAAAACAAATGCTCGTGTCCTAAAAGATTTATCGTCCTTCCTCTCAATTTAGCACTAGACCTTCCAAGAGCACTCAACAGTGGGGTATGAAGCCACTGGAAGCGGAACTAGTGAAGGTTGAAGTAATCAATTCTAATGAGGGGTAGAGGGTGCATATCCCAAAAGAGCTGGCGATGTTTCTCAATAGCCACACAAAATATGATCAAGGTGTGATTGTAGCCCACAACCGCCACCTGTGTAGATATCCTAAGTTTGGCCACTAAGTACCCAAGTCAAAGTGTGACATTTAGATTTTCAGCCTTAGAAATGGGTCACGGGTTGGATGCCCTCACAAGAGTTGGGTGACTCAAGGAGGAATGCGCAGAACAACTGGACCTCGGCCTTCGACCCTTCACGTGTATCTCTCTGCCGTATGGTGTAGGAACACTTGACTTGGAGAATTTGAAAGATCCCTATTCTCGACTTCTATTGTTTCAAAATGTGAGAACCTGATAACGGTGGGTTATTTGGATGCCTACCCCGGAGATCCTACCTAGGATAAAAAAAACTTTTGGCACCTCCTGTGGAAGAATATTTAGTGCGTTCTTAGAAAAAATTTAGATGTGGTGGGCTGAGATATTGGGGTCATGAACCAACCTCATTTGAATGAAATTGGTGTAAATAATTGCCAAAGAAGTAGTCGGATCTTTCAAAATTCATTTGAAGAAAGCCTACTTCGACCTCCACTATTCTAATAGAAATTATGTGTGTGAGGAGTGGCTTTGTGTACAAGAAAGTGAAAAGTGTGCAAAGATTTTTAATAAGTGAAGTGTGAGATTGCAGCATGTGGACTTCCTATGGTCCTTACAAATCTTCTTACCTAGCTTACTACGTTTCTTTGTACAACATTGTGGAATATTTAAATCCCTAAAGAACTAGTAATGTGGACATATGGGTCCTTACAAATCCTTTAAACTTCCTAGAATGTTGTCTATACTAAGAAATATTTTGAAACTATCCTAGAATTGTAGACATGTGGGCATGTATGGGCCCATTACTTTGATCTTTTAAACTTTCCTAGAGTGTTGTTTAAAATAAGAAAGATTTTATAAACTTTCCTAAGATTGCAAACATGTGGGAATGTATGAACCCTTACAAAGATTTAAGATGATTTCCAAAACAAAGAGGAACCCTGTGGAGGATTTGTCCTCTCCTAAATGTTTTTGTTAAGGGAGATGAAATTTTCGTTCAACCACCTTTTATGATTCCCAATATCACACTAGGATGCGGGGGAAGAGCATACTTGAGGGTTAAAATTAATTTCTAGTCCCAAATTGATTGTGTTTTTGAAAAAAAAATAACTTCAATTCAACATTTTACATGCCAAATGCGTCATCCATGTGGAAACAAAGAAAAGAGAAGAATTATGATTCTTTTTACCCCTAAGTGCTTATGTTATATAACATTTATTATGAAAAAGGACTCTAAGTGAAGTGTGATTTCTTTACAAATTGCAAGAAATTAAAAATGGAAGGCAATGGGCCCTCAAATCATTCATAAAAACCCTTACAGTTTTCCAAAACTGGACTTATGTGCGGGCTGCAGTTCTGACAGGCATGCAGAGGGTGTAGAGTGCGAAGATCAACGAAGACTATGGCATGCACAGTGCATAGAGTGTGTGTTTGTGTGCCTTGAAAGCCGTGCACTTCTTGTTATGCATCGAGGAAGAAATTTCCAAGTGAAATTCTCTCACCTTGGCTCTGAATTTTGACTTTGGAAGGTTGGACTAGGTTGGTTTGGGTACCTGCATGTCAAACCAATTAAAGAGAAGTGCTCTCAAGACTTAAATAGGGAGTAATTTGATATCGATCCCCAATATGGTCACAAATCTATTGTGTTGGTTTTGTCACATGGGTGAGCAAAAACACAACACTTACATGCTTAGTTAAGCCAACTAAACAAGACAGAAGTTTGTGAGTTGATTAGATAATCAAATATACATGAAACAAAGGAAATAAAACTAAAAACAACTAAGAAATAAATGTTAGAGAAGCTAGAAATAACTAGAACCATGAAAAACAAAAAATGACCAATATATAGCTACCAATGGATCAATATATTGATAGGATGAACACCGTAGAGAAAGGAAGGGACTTATGAGTCCCCTCTTCCTCCTTGGGAGGGCTCTTAAGTTCCCTAATAGAGAGATCTTCTCTTCCTGAAATGGCAAGTAACAATGGTGAAGAATTACAATACCAATTCTCTCAAGAGGTGAGTGGAATGGCCCTTGCAATGGTGCTTGAATGATTCCAAACGAAAAAAGGATTCTCAAAGAAGAATTCTTGCAGCATAACAATACCTTGAAGTTCTTATTTTTCTAGCACACCCATGGCACATACTTATATCATCCATACATGGAAAGATATAATTGGTTCATAGTGTGAACAAGGGGCCTTTTAGGGCACTTCCTAGCCCTTGACGAACCTCCAAGCTAGATTTCGCTTAGATATGAGTGTCAAATCGTGTTGGGGGTCGGATTAGAAGTGGTTGAGGAGATGATAAGATTCATAAATGCGTCATTCATAGGAGTGCATGGATTTTCTCATAGACAGTCGCACATTTTGTGCACAGCGCACGTTGAGGCCTATGTTAGCCTACGCACTATGCGCGCACTCCCTTTGGTGAATTTGCACATTTTGATTTTTGAACCAAGTATATAGTTTTTTTTTTCCTTTTTGGTGGAATTTGGTGTTGTAGGTGGACTAATTGTTGTTGGAATTGATGTCTTTCTTCAACCATTGTGTACAATGTTGTAGACGATTTTTCAGTGATAACATAAAGATATAAAACTTATCCTCCACGTAAAAAGAGATTTGTATTTCCTTTTTTATTTTTAATCCACCATGTAAAGAGAGGTTTATATTTCTTCGCATGCAATTTAAAAACAMAAAAAACTTCCCTTTAKAATTTCACATACACTTTTAAAAATACTTAGAAACCCTTSTATATACATATAAGATTTTGGTCGCGAGCCTGGAAATTATTCACAGAACCTATTTTTCTATTTTTCTTCTTCTTCTTCTTTTGTTAAATGCCACTAGAAAAATAAATTTAATCGGAGATTAGCAAGACAACTGAAAAATATACTTGACCACAGGCTAGCGGAAAGACTACTCTAGTACCACTTGAAGCCAACCTCCTAGTCATTTCACCTTAGCATGCATAATAACAGGGATGAATCCATATATTCAACGAAGAATCGATAATAAATATTTATTATTCATTGACATGATATGAGATACAATGTTGTGCATATAAATACACGTAGGGATGATAAGTCATGTCATTAGCAAATTTCATGACTTATCATAATTACATAGACTTATCATTATTACATTATAATGGACCTATAACTATTATTACTTGATAACAAATGTACTATATTTTAGGTGTATTACACTTACACTCAAATAATTTCTTCTAAGACTCACATGACATGCATAGGACCAAGAACTCACACAAAGCCCCTATAAAGGAAATTATTGGCGTACAAGTTCAAACTGAGAACAATTTGTATATTTGGGATGTCATTGATGGGTCATGTAGTTTATGTCATGCTTTAAGTATGAAAATTGAGGACTTGGATCCTAAGAGGTAATAGGTCTTTTGTTCTAAGACATCATTTAGATGCATAAATTAGGGACATGTTCCCTAATAGTTCCTTCTACAATTCACAGGTCATACACAGGGCCCCAAATCTCCATGGAGTTCATGTGAAGACATGACCTTTCACTTGCAATAAGGATATGGTTAGGATGTTGACATTTTGTGTTAAAACACTGGGTCTTGTAGTCTAGGCCATGGTTTAAAACCAAAACCTAAAGACA
>JASDQU010736709.1:149244-188264 GCA_032191745.1 Picea mariana | reverse complement strand
AAATTTATTTTTCTAGTGGCATTTAACAAAAGAAGAAGAAGAAGAAAAATAGAAAAATAGGTTCTGTGAATAATTTCCAGGCTCGCGACCAAAATCTTATATGTATATAGAAGGGTTTCTAAGTATTTTTAAAAGTGTATGTGAAATTATAAAGGGAAGTTTTTTTTGTTTTTAAATTGCATGCGAAGAAATATAAACCTCTCTTTACATGGTGGATTAAAAATAAAAAAGGAAATACAAATCTCTTTTTACGTGGAGGATAAGTTTTATATCTTTATGTTATCACTGAAAAATCGTCTACAACATTGTACACAATGGTTGAAGAAAGATATCAATGCCAACAACAATTAGTCCACCTACAACACCAAATTCCACCAAAAAGGAAAAAAAAACTATATACTTGGTTCAAAAATCAAAGTGCGTAAATTCACCAAAGGGAGCGCGCGCACAGTGCGTAGGCTAACACAGGCCTCAACGTGCGCTGTGCACAAAATGTGCGACTGTCTACGAGAAAATCCATGCACTCCTATGAATGACGCATTTATGAATCTTATCATCCCCTCAACCACTTCTAATCCGACCCCCAACACGATTTGACACTCATATCTGAGCGAAATCTAGCTTGGAGGTTTGTCAAGGGCTAGGAAGTGCCCTAAAAGGCCCCTTGTTCACACTATGAACCAATTATATCTTTCCATGTATGGATGATATAAGTATGTTCCATGGGTGTGCTAGAAAAATAAGAACTTCAAGATATTTTTATGCTGCAAAAATTCTTCTTTGAGAATCCTCTTTTCGTTTGGAATCATTCAAGCACCATTGCAAGGGCCATTCCACTCACCTCTTGAGAGAATTGGTATTGTAATTCTTCACCATTGTTACTTGCCATTTCATGAAGAGAAGAGCTCTCTATTAGGGAACTTAAGAGCCCTCCCAAGGAGGAAGAGGGGACTCACAAGTCCTTGCCTTTCTCTACGGTGTTTAGCCTATCAATATATTGATCCATTGGTACTATATATTGGTCATTTTTTGATTTTCATGGTTCTAGTTATTTCTAGCTTCTCTAACATTTATTTCTTAGTTGTTTTTAGTTTTATTTCCTTTGTTTCATGTGTATTTGGTTATCTAATCAACTCACAAACTTCTGTCTTGTTTAGTTGGCTTAACTAAGCATGCAAGTGTTGTGTTTTTGCTCACCCATGTGACAAAACCAACACAACAGATTTGCGACCATATTGGGGATCGATATCAAATTACTCCCTATTTAAGTCTTGAGAGCACTTCTCTTTAATTGGTTTGACATGCAGGTACCCAAACCGACCTAGTCCAACCTTCCAAAGTCAAAATTTAGAGCCAAGGTGAGAGAATTTCACTTGGAAATTTCTTCCTTGACGCGTAACAGGAAGTGCACGACTTTCAAGGCACACAAACACACACTCTACGCACTGTGCGTGCCACAGTCTTCATTGATCTTCGCACTCTACACCCTCTGCGCGCCTGTCAGAACTGCAGCCCGCGCATAAGTCCAGTTTTGGCAAATTGTAAGGGTTTTTATGAATGATTTGAGGGCCCATTGCCTTCCATTTTTAATTTCTTGCAATTTGTAAATAAATCACACTTCACTTAGAGTCCTTTTTCACAATAAAGGTTAGATAACATAAGCAGTTAGGGGTAAAAAGAACCATAATTCTTCTCTTTTCTTTGTTGCCACATGGATGACGCATTTGGCATGTAAAATGTTGAATTGAAGTTATTGTTTTTTAAAAAACACAATCAATTTGGGACTAGAAATCAATTTTAACCCTCAAGTATGCTCTTCCCCCGCATCCTAGTGTGATATTGGGAATCGGAAAAGGTGGTTGAACGAAAATTTCATCTCCCTTAACAAAATCATTTAGGAGAGGACAAATCCCCCACAGGTTTCCTCTTGGTTTTGGAAATCATCTTAAATCTTTGTAAGGGCTCATACATTGCCACATGTTTGCAATCTTAGGAAAGTTTCTAAAATCTTTCTTATTTTAAACAACACTCTAAGAAAGTTTAAAAGATCAAAGTAATGGGCCCATACATGCCCACATGTCTACAATTCTAGGATAGTTTCAAAATATTTCTTAGAATAGACAACATTCTAGGGAGTTTAAAGGATTTGTAAGGACCCATATGTCCACATTACTAGTTCTTTAGGGATTTAAATATTCCACAATGTTGTACAAAGAAACATAGTAAGCTAGGTAAGAAGATTTGTAAGGACCACAGGAAGTCCACATGCTACAATCTCACACTTCACTTATTAAAAATCTTTGCACACTTTTCACTTTCTTGCACACAAAGCCACTCCTCACACACATAATTTCTATTAGAATAGTGGAGGTCGAAGTAGGCTTTATTCAAATGAATTTTGAAAGATCCGACTACTTCTTTGGCAATTATTCACACCAATTTAATTCAAACGAGGTTGGTTCATGACCCTAATATCTCAACCCACCACATCTAAATTTTTTCTAAGAACGCACTAAATATTCCTCCACAGGAGGTGCCAAAAGTTTTTTTTATCCTAGGTAGGATCTTCGGGGTAGGCATCCAAATAACCCACCGTTATCAGGTTCTCACATTTTGAAACAATAGAAGTCGAGAATAGGGATTTTTCAAATCCTCCAAGTCAAGTGTTCCTACACCATAAGGCAGAGAGATACACGTGAAGGGTCGAAGGCCGAGGTCCAGTTGTTCTGTGCATTTCTCCTTGAGTCACCCAATTCTTGTGAGGGCATCCAGCCCGTGACCCATTTCTAAGGCCGAAAATCTAAATGTCGCACTTTGACCAGGGTACTTAGTGGCCAAACTTAGGATATCTACATAGGTGGCGGTTGTGGGCTACAATCACACCTTGATCATATTTTGTGTGGCTATTGGGAAATATCGCTAGCTTTTTTGGGATATGCACCCTCTACCCCTCATTATAATTGATTACTTCAACCTTCACTAGTTCCTCTTTCGGTGGCTTCATACCCCACTATTGAGTGCTATTGGAAGGTCTAGTGCTAAATTGAGAGGAAGGATGATAAATCTTTTAGGACACGAGCATTTGTTTTTATTGTTCCCCCACGCGGAAAAAATCCACCTATCCACATGCTTGTTTATTTATAGTTTATTTATGTATGATGTTCATTTGATTACATGCAATTGTGAGTTATACTATCTTGTGAAGGTCAAAAATATAAAAATCTCTTGTTCATTTATTTCTCTCTTGTCACAATTTGCACACATTCACTTTGCTATTCATAACCATAGGGGAACCACAAAATCCGCGATGTTCTAGATGCTTGCAAAATCTCCCTTATATTCTAGGAGGAGTCCCTAGTCTTGAAAAATCACCGACTCAACCATTTCACACCTTAGTGAGTGCTACTATTTTGGCATCAACTTTACTTAGTTCCACTTTGCTTAGGTAAAAAACCCAAGGTCATCCATCTGTTGGTTCTCCTTCACAAGGAGGCGAGATTAAAACTTCTTCTCAAGGAAGAAGTACACACCCACTAAATCCCTCTCAAGGGACATGTCCATTACCTACACACACAATGGCTGGAACTAATCCTCCGCCAAATATCCCTATGCCATACTTGACATCCCTCAACATTCCCGATTTAACAAAACTCACGAATGATCCCATTTTGCATGATGCCACTTGGCCCAATATGCCTACCAAATTGCCTTAAGATATTCCAAAGTTTGAAGGAAAACCAGGGGAAGATCCTGGCAATCATGTTATGACCTTCCACTTATGGTTCTCTTCAAACATCATCATGGATGACTCCATTCACTTGAGGTTATTTTAAATAAATCTCACTGGTTTATCACCCAAATGGTATGTGGACGAAAAACCAGGGTCCTATGTGACCTTTGAATCATTGGCCAAGGAAATTTTGTCATTTTTCCAATTACCAGTTCGCCATGACACTGGTTTAGAACTTCTATTCGAGCTCAAACAAACCATTTTTATCCACATCGTTGACCATATCCATGAATGGCATCAGTGACGTAGTTTGTGTAAAACATAAACCACCAAAGAACAATGCCTCGATTGGTTTGTTAAATTGCTCGTCTCTGTTATTGCCAAGGATGTAGCATCCACTTTTCCTCAATCAGAAGAGGAAGCCATCAACAAGGCCCAATAATTTTACCTCATCTATGCTCAATCGGGTTACTTGTACACTGTATTTCCTAATGCACCCAGACCCATACCGTTTTGCCAAAACAAACCTAGGATGTCCCATGCGATGGATGGGTTGATTGGTTCTATGACACATCTCAACCCTCGCGACCACCCATCACCCACTTATGGTGCAAATCAATATCCAAAACCATATGGATCGACGTCATATTACCCCCCTCCCCACTCACCAATAAACATATCCTGTTGTTCCCTCTCAGCCGTTGGGGGGACCCCCACTGGTACCCATGATGCATCCAGTCTCTCAACCAAGTATGAGTTCACCCTTAACCCCCACATACAACCCTAGCAGTAGTGGAAGTACTTCAACTTCCTATACGCCATATGGATCATCTCCACAAAACAATCCATCTTTTCTATTTCTTGGTCTTCCCCATATGGTTGCTCCTCCACCAAGACAACCACATGTCGACGTTAATTTTGTTCAACCCTCTCCCACTTAATAGGTTCACACTTTTGAACAGTTGAACATGGAAAATCTGGCCGATCAGCTGAATAATGCCAAGAAGAAAGGGAAAAACTGAAACAATAACAACTCGAGACTAGGAGGAAATAACCCCCAACAAAACCAACCCGCTAGGGGAAATTTGAATCAAGGCAACCAAAACCCCCAAGGGGGCAACAATAACAATCAACCACGACAAGGGATGAACAATAACCGTAGAACTAACTTCCCTTGCACTCTATGTGGGGAGTATGGACATTATACTCACCGTTTCCCCCAAATTGTCGATTTCAAACGGATGAAAGAATCCATGAACACTCAACGCCCCCCAACACCGCCCGACCCTCAGCAGGCCCCACAACATTATTTGCAACCACCACCTCTGGCCATTTTTCAAAACCCTATTCCACACCAAGGTGTGATGAATAACCAACAATAGATCAACTTGGCCCCACCACAAATGGGGAAGTATCAAAATCTAGGTCCTAATCAACCCAAAGATCCGGTCGATCGCAATATCCTCCTTACCAACAAGGAAACAATTCTTCTGCAAAATCACAGTCGTCAATACAGAGTCCCTCCCGAATCTACCCCAAGCACCTAGAGAATAACTCTCGATACAGCCGGACAACCATTAATGATTCCATGCCCTAACATTGAACCCAATCCTCGTATACCCTGCATACCTTTACGGCGGAAAGTACATAACCCTCATGCTAGGGCTGCCCATAAATATAGTTTGGTCGATGATTTAGCTCAATCCCCTGCAACCATGTCTGTGTTGGAAGTCCTCCAAACCTTCCCATCACAGCGCAAGTCCTTACTTTTCATGTTGGGGGAAGTCGACCCAAATGATACTTGACTCATCACATTTGATCTAGATAACGGGGAACCACGCCTCCCCGCTCTAGTAGCTTTTCAAATACCAGTTAAGATCTGGAACATCACAGTTCATCGGTGTATCATCAATGAAGGTGAATCCACATGCATCATGTCCAAAGTCCTATGGAAAAAACTCGGCTCATTTGAGCTAGTACCATCTGCCATCACCCTAAGAGCTTACAATGGTCGACCATCATCCCTTGAAGGGCTCTTCCAAAATGCTCCCGTAGAACTCAGGGGAAAAACCATCCTGATCGACATTGAAGTTATCGATGCCCCACTTGATTACAATATCTTGTTCAGACATAGCTACATGCATTCTATGAAGGCAGTAGCCTCTTCTGTGTTTCGAATGATGATGTTCCCCCACAACGGGAAAATCGTCACCATCGACCAACTTACACATTACGAGCCTAATCATTCTGCCAACATTGATAACATTCTCCCCCTTGTCCACACTAGCTCAGATGATTTTTCGGTCATCGACATGGGCCCTGGAATATTCAAGGACCCATCCTAATTGGGGGCATATCACGGAGAACCACCTCTCCTACACCCTTCTATTTCCGCACAAGTGTGTGTTGTGTCCTCTAATGGAACAAGTATCGGAGACACTACTCCTCTTACAGAGGCCCCTCCCCACATCGAAATTCCACCAATCGAAGAACGATTACCTTGGTAATTCCATGAGAACCCCACTGCACCACTTATCCTAGATTCCTCTCCCCCCCCCTCCAAGGGAAAATCTCAGTTTGGGAGACAGTCCCCCAACCTATTACCCAAATTCCCTTTTTCTACCCCCCACCTGGAGTCCAAGCATTTGAAGTAGCTACCACTCTCACCCTTCCCAAAATGGTGCTTTCCATCCTTGTATGGTATCTTCATCCACCTGCCATGGTTCCTACACCATCTCTCCCTCCTCAGATAGAGAGATTACCGATGTAGATCCCAGTACAAGCTCCTACCACACCACCGACACCCCCACCTGGGGGAAACACCACCACTGGGGGAAGACGAAGGAAGAACAATCCCATAGCTCCGCTCCCTCCCCGAGCTCAACCTCCTTGCACACTATGCGAAAGAGGACACCCCACTAACAGATGTCCTACTCTTCCCGAGTTATGCAATATTATCCATCTCCTTAAAACAACCCCATTGCTTACCACTCCACCAAGTACTTCAGTTGCTACTATGGAGTCCTCAACCGCACACAAGAAAGGGTTATGCACCAATTTCGCTTGTGCCATATGCTCAGAATGTGGCCATTACACCCATCATTGCCCGACTCTACCTCAATTCTGCCAAACATTATTCGCAGTACGACCCACATGCCTGCATGAGCCCCCTCAGGCTCTCCCTACTACTGCTCACATTACTGACATTCGTTATGTTTCTTCGTCAGTCTCCACATGAATGAGACGCCATCCATAGTATCGTGACATTCGGTTCATGTCAAGTGAACCATCACACTTGGTACACAACCTCCCATCTACATCCTCATTTCTTGAGGACAATAACGCTTACTCATTAATGATTCCCCCCGCCATCTCCCAGGATCCCCTGTCTTCTCTCATTTTCCACTGCGACGAAGATATATTGGAGGAACTAACTACCCCTGATTTCCCATGGAATGCACTCCATCATCGAGCACTTTTTCTCTCACACAAGGCCTTTCACCCTCCTACCCAAGCCTCCTTGTGCACAATCAAAACCAAGGATTTTATTCCTTCATGGAATATTGACTAGTTCAAAAACCCTATCCCTACCCCCGATGCTTTTGAAGAAGGAAACATGGCCAACATCTCCCCCACTGTCAAAATTGACATTTCCATTAAACATGGCATCATAGAAGAGATCACCATTGGAGTTGCATGATCCCCTGAAGAAATTATTGGTTAGAAAGCAATCTTTAAGGAATATCGAGACATTTTTTCCTGGTCATACGAATATGTCTAGCCTCGATCCTTCTATAGTTGAACATAGAATTGACACTTGGCCAGATATTTCCCCTATTCTTCAAAAGCAACACCCCCTCCACCCATCCAAATCTGTGGCTATCAAAGCCAAGATTGACAAGTTACGCGTTGTTGGGTTCATTTACCCCATTGCGTACACTTTGTGGGTCTCCAACCCCGCCCATGTTTACAAAAAATAGGGATCTATTCACATCTGCACTGACTTTCGCGATCTCAACCACGCTTGTCCCAAAGACAACTTCCCAACCCCTTTCATCGACCAAATCATCGATGATTGTGCCGACCATGAGGCACTGTCCTTTATGGATGGGTTCTCCGACTATAATCAAATTCAAATCCACCCAACAAATCAGTGCAAAACTTCTTTTACTACCCCTTTGGGTACCTTTGCTTATCGCGCCATGCCTTTTGGACTAAAAAATGCAGGGGCTACATTTCAATGGGCCATGACCTATGTTTTCCATGATCTTGCTTGCATAATCCTTGCTTATTTGGACGACCTCACTACTCAATCCAAAAAGTGAACCCAACATTTATACGACCTACACATCATTTTCCAACGATGTCGCCAATATAATATCCGCTCGAACCCCCTCAAGTGTGTCTTTTGCGTCATGACCGGATGCCTCCTTGGGTTCATTGTTTCCTAACACGACATCATGGTGCATCCCCTCAAGGTCCAAGCTATCACAAAAATTCCACCACCTAGGAATTTATGCCAACTGTAGAGCCTACAAGGCAAAGCCAACTTCTTACGTCGCTTTGTCCCAGAGTACGCCACTCACGTGCATGGTTTTCTCCACCTACTGCGACATGATATCCCATTTCGATGGGACGAACATTCTCAAACAACTTTCAATGATTCAAAATCCACTCTATCCAATGCCCCTTTGATTAGTCCCCTAGACTATGATCACGACTACATCCTCTACTTATCAGACTCAACTGTCTCAGTTGCAGGAGTCCTCGTCCAATTAGGGGATGATGGGCGTGAACATGTGATTTACTACATTAGTAAAAACCTTTCAGGGCCATCCTTGAAGTATAATTATTATGAGAAACTCGCGTTAGTAGTTGTCCTCGTAGTCCAAAAACTGCGACATTATATTCTGCTTCGCACTATCAAGGTTGTAGCATATTCCAACCCCATACAATACTTGCTTAGGTGACGACAGATTAATGGAATTTTTTTCCGATGGATCGTTATCCTCCAGGAATACGATCTAGAGTTCTCTACTCCCAAAAGAAAGAAAGATCTCATCCTCGCCGAACTCATTATGACTTTCCCTTATGACGCTAAATCTTCCCCCATCAATGAGGATTTCCTTGATGAACAACTCTTCTTCATCCCCTTCAATGCCCTTTGGTACGAAGACCTCCTCATCTACCTTTGCACACAGAAGTTTGGGTCTCACCTCTCTTGAGATGACCGCCGACACATTCGCCATCAGGCTCCCCAATACCTCCTTATTGGAGACATTCTTTACCAACGTGGGGTCGATACCATCCTTTGATGATGTCTTACCATCGACAAAGCCGAAAGAGTCTTGAATGATTGCCACCACAACGCTTGTGGTGGTCACCTCTCAGGTATGTCTACCTCTGAAAAAATCATTCGAGCATGATACTTCTGGCCCACTTTGTTTCATGACTGCATCCATGCTGTCAAGTGATGCGACAAATGTCAGCTTTATGAAAACAAAGCACGAGCTCCACCAACTCTTCTACACCCAGTCATCACAGCCGACCCCTTCTGCAAATTGGGCATAGACTTATTGAATTGCCATCCTCCATCCAATAATGTTTACAAATACATCATGGTGGTTGTGGATTACTTTACTAAATGGGCCGAAGCCATTCCCACATTTAACAACACTGCTGACACAACAATGCGTTTTTTCTTCAACCATGTCATTACCCGGTTCAGAGTCCCACACGAGTTAGTTTCCAACCATGGTAAACATTTTGAGAATGATATCTTTGTAGAACTCTCGTCAAAATTAGGCTTTTCCCATGATTTTTCCTCTCCATACTACCCTCATTCCAATAGACAGGTTAAGGTTGTCAACAAAGTCCTCAAAACCATGCTACAACGTACTGTCAACAAACATAAAATGAATTGGTATCATATGTTGTTTTCCGCATTATGGGCTTATCGCACGACAGTCAAAACTGCCACCGGTTTCACACCGTTCCACCTCGTCCATCGGATCTAAGCCACCCTCCCTATCGAGAGAGAACTCCCCACATTACGCATTTCCATAGATCTCTTACCTGACACTGCTCCAGTGGAGCAGTGCCTACTGACCTTAGAATCACTTGATGAAGACCGTCGATCTTCATTACAACATAATGAGGCAGCCAAAATACGGGTCAAAGCCACCTTCGACCTCCATGCCAACCTTCTCTCATTCAATGAAGGTGATCTTGTGTTAGCCTATGAAATCACCCACGACACTCTGGGCGATGGGAAATTCGAGTCACTATGGCATGAACCCTTCATCATCCAACATTGCCTCACTAAAGGCACCTACATCTTGGCCTCTCCAGAAGGCTACCCTCTCAAAGAACCCGTCAACGAGTTGTACCTAAATACGTTTTATGCCTAAGCATAGCCCCCCTACCTTAGGTTTCTCTTTATACACATTTATAGAGTTCTTAGTATTCTTTGATGCCACTGCTCCTGGTGTCTGATCTATCACCCATGTTATTAACAGATGCATCATCCATCAGCCTACCACATCGGTTATGCTGACGATGCCAGTCGTTGGACCCAGAATATTGCTTCGGTCGCTTGGGCCATCTATACCCCCTCACATATCCTACTTCACTCCAGTGGCATATGTTTAGGCCCGACCACCAACAACCAATCTGAATATGATGTCTTCATTGGTCTCCTTGTTGAGGCCAGTCACCGACACATTCGTCACCTTAAAATTCTATTAGATTCCCAGCTTGTCATCCTACAGTTCAACAACGTCTATCATGTTCACGATCCCTTCCTCTTTCGCAAATATTTGCAAGTTAGGCTCCTATATTGCAACTTTGATTCCATTACATTTACAAATATTCCAAGAAACCTCAATCAAGTAGAATATCACATGGCTAACTTAGTATTAGATTGGCATTTATCACATTAAACAACATCATATAGACAAAATCATACAACACAAAGAATAAACATCATACATCATACACCATAAAACATAAATACATGCATGATAAAAATGTATCTATCATATATATATATATATATATATATATATATATATATATATCATCAACGTCATCAATGTTTTACAAAAAATATCAATATACAAAATGTCCGTAGGCTCATGAGTTCCCTCACCCCTGTGAGTACAAAAAGGGTATCTAGTACCCTATACAAAAATCAGGCTCCCAAGCCCATACCTACAAACATCGACACTCAAGGTGCCCCCAGAGTTCCCCCATAGGTCCTCTATCAGCCGGAGGTGCCCCCCAGCTAGGGGCCCTCTAGCTCCAGGAGGCATTCGACTAGTCATCGTTGCCCCCGCCAATGTTTCTCTACGGATCAGGGTCCACCACTCTGCTAGTACCCCCACACACAGATCTAGGACCTCCTTGTCTAGGATGTGGACCCATATGCCCACCGTCAAAATTGACATTTCCATTAAACCTGTCATCATAGAAGAGATCACCATTGGCGTCGCATGCTCCCCTGTAGAAATCATTTCTTACAAAGCAATATTTCAGAAATATCGAGACATTTTTGCCTGGTCATATACGAAGATGCCTAGCCTCGATCCTTCTATAGTCGAACATAGAATCGACACCTGGCCAGATATTTCCTCTGTTTGTCAAAAGCAATTCCCCCTCCACCCATCTAAATATGCGGCTATCAAAGCTGAGATTGACAAGTTACGCGCTGTTGGGTTCATTTACCCCATTGCGTACACTTCGTGGGCCTGCAACCCCATCCATGTGAACAAAAAATAGAGAACTATTCAGGTCTGCATCGACTTTCGCGATCTCAACCATGCTTGTCCCAAAGACAACTTCCCAACCCATTTCATCGACCAAATTATCGATGATTGTGCCGGCCATGAGGCACTATCCTTTATGGACGGGTTCTCCGACTATAATCAAATTCAAATCCACCTAGAAAATCAGTACAAAACCACTTTTACTACCCCTTGGGGTAGCTTTGCTTATCGCGTCATGCCTTTTGGACTAAAAAATGTAGGGGCTACATTTCAATGGGCCATGACCTATGTTTTTCATGATCTTACTCGCATCATCCTTGCTTATTTAGACGACCTCACTTCTCAATCCAAAAAGTGAACCCAACATTTATACAACTTACACGTCTTTTTCCAACGATGTCGCCAATATAATATCTGCTTGAACCCCCTCAAGTGTGTCTTTTGCGTCACGACCAAACACCTCCTTGGTTTCATTGTTTCCCAACACGACATCACGGTGGACCCCTTCAAGGTCCAAGCTATCACAAAAATTCCACCACCTAGGAATTTACGCCAACTATAGAGCCTACAAGGCAAAGCCAACTTCTTACGTCGCTTTGTGCCAGACTACGCCACTCACGCACATGGTTTTCTCCACCTACTGCGACATGATATCCCATTTTGATGGGACAGACATTTTCAAACAACTTTCAATGATTCAAAATCCACCTTATCCAATGCCCCTTTGATTAGTCCCCCAGACTATGATCATGACTACATCCTCTACTTATCAGCCTCAACTGTCTCAGTTGTAGGAGTCCTCATCCAATTCGGGGATGATGGGCATGCACATATGATTTACTACATTAGTAAAAACATTTCAGGGCCATCCTTGAAGTATAATGATGATGAGAAACTCGCGTTAGTAGTTGTCCTCGTAGTCCAAAAACTGTGACATTATATTCTGCTTTACACTACCAAGGTCGTAGTAGATTCCAACCCCATGCAATACTTTCTTAGTCGACGACATATTAATGGAATTTTTTTTCGATGGATCGTTATCCTCTAGGAATACAATCTAGAGTTCTCTACTCCCAAAAGCAAGAAATCTCTCATCCTCGCCGAACTCATTACGAATTTCCCTTCAGACGCTAAAGCTTCCCCCATCAATGAGGATTTCCCTGATGAACACCTCTTCTTCATCCCCTCTGATGACCTTTGGTACGACGAACTCCTCATCTACCTTCGCACACAGAAGTTTGGGTCTCACCTCTCTCGAGATGACCGCCGACACATTCACCACCAGGCTCCCTGATACCTCCTTATCGGGGACATTCTTTACCAACATGGGGTCGATACCATCCTTTGACGATGTCTTACCATAGACAAAGTTGAAAGAGTCTTGAATGATTGCCACAACAACGCTTGTGGTGGTCACCTCTCAGGTATGTCTACCTCCCAAAAAATCATTCGAGAAAGATACTTCTGGCGCACTTTGTTTCATGACTACATTCATGCTATCAAGCAATGCGACAAATTTCAGCTTTATGCAAACAAAGCACGAGCTCCACGAACTCTTCTACACCCAGTCATCACAACCGACCCCTTCTGCAAATTGGGAATATACTTATTGACTTTCCATCCTCCATCCAATAATGGACACAAATAAATCATGGTGGTTATGGATTACTTTACTAAATGGGCCGAAGCCATGCCCTTATTTAACAACACTGCTGACACAACAACGCTTTTTTTCTTCAACCATGTCATTACCCGGTTCGGAGTCCCACAAGAGTTAGTTTCCGACCATGGTAAACATTTTGAGAATGAGATATTTGCAGAACTCTCCTCAAAATTAGGCTTCTCCCATGAGTTTGCCTCCCCATACTACCCTCATTCCAATGGACAGGTTGAGGTTGTCAACAAAGTCCTCAGAACCATGCTACAATGTACCGTCAACAAACATAAAATGAACTGACATCATATGTTGTTTTCCGCATTATGGGATTATCGCATGGCAGTAAAAAATGCCACCGGTTTCACACCGTTCCACCTCGTCCATGGGATCTAAGCCACCTTCCCTATCGAGAGCGAACTCCCCACATTACACATTGCCATAGAGCTCTTACCTGACACTGCTCCAGTGGAGAAACACCTACTGAACTTTGAATCACTTGATGAAGACCGTCGATCTTCATTACAACATAATGAGGTAGCCAAAAGATGGTCCAAAGCCTCCTTTGACTGCCATGCCAACCTTCTCTCATTCAATAAAGTTGATCTCATGTTAGCCTATGAAATCACCCACGACACTCTGGGCCATGGGAAATTCGAGTCATTATGGCACGACCCCTTCATCATGCAACATTGCCTCACTAAAGGCTCCTACATCTTGGCCTCTCCAGAAGGCTACCCTCTCAAAGATTCCATCAACGGGTTGTACCAAAATAAGTTTTATGCCTAAGCGTAGCCCCCCTACCTTAGGTTTCTCTTTGTACACATTTATAGAGTTCTTAGTCTTCTTTGCTACCACCACTCCTGGTGTCTGATCTATCACCCGTGTTATTGACATATGCATCATCCATCAACCTACCACATCGGTTACGCTGACGATGTTAGTCGTTGGACCAGAATATCGCTTCGGTCGCATGGGCCATCTATACCCCCTCACATATCCTAGTTCACTCCAGTGGCATATGTTTAGGCCTGGCCACCAACAACCAAGCTGAATATGATGTCGTCATTGGTCTCCTTGTCGAGGCCAGTCACCGCCACATTCTTCACCTTAGCGTTCTATTATATTCCCAGCCTATCGTCCTGCAACTCAACAACATCTATCATGTTCACGATCCTTGCCTCTTTTACAAATACCTGCAAGTTAGTATTCTATCTTGCAACTTTGATTCCATTACATTTACAAATATTCCAAGAAACCTCAATCAATTAGAAGATCACATGGCTAACTTATGATTAGATTGGCATTTATCACATTAAACAACATCATATAGACAACATCATACAACACATAGAATAAACATCATACATCATGCACCATAAAACATAAAGAAACACATGATAAAAATGTATCTATCATATATATATATATATATCATCAACGTCATCAATGTTTTACAAAAAATATCAATATACAAAATGCCCGTAGGCTCATGAGTTCCCTCACCCCCGTGAGTACAAAAAGGGTATCCAGTACCCTATACAAAAATCGGGCTCCCAAGCCCATACCTACAAACATCGACACTCAAGGTGCCCCCAGAGCTCCCCCTAAAGGTCCTCTATCAGTCGAAGGTGCCCCCGAACTAGGGGCCCTCTAGCTCCAGGAGGCATTCGACTAGTCATCATTGTCCCAACCATTGTTTCTCTACGGATCAGGGTTTGCTACTCTGCTGGTACCCCCACACACTGATCCAAGACCTCCTCGTTTGGGATGTGGGCCCATATGCCCTCAGGCACACCCTGTAGAACCCACTCGAACTATCTGCGCAAATCCTCCAACATGACCGTGACAACTTCTTGTGGCTCTCTAGCTGGTCCATCACCAACATCATCTCATCGACGCCTCTTTCCATCCCTTGTCTCTGCAGGGTCATGTCGAGCCAACTCCTGTTAAGCCGGCCTCTCGACGACCTCTGCCTCTCATCCTCGAGGTCCAACATCTGCAAAACAACACCATAGATAGTGTCAACATCCATACACATATCTGATAAATGCTATATATCAAAATCACACAGCATAAACATAATACAACACATACCTCTCTAGTCCCAGTCCTCCCCAGGAGGTAACACCATGTCTAGATCTTGACGGTAGTCCATACTCACATATGGATATCTCAGAATCACCCATGGCATCTGGAACCACACTCGAGCCATAGTGGCCGTGAAATAGTGGCCACCCTCCCCACCTCCATGATGGCCCAACACATGGGCCCACCGTATCAATCGCGACTCTCGCCGCCCCGTTAGATCTAGCATAATTCTCGGGCGCAATAGGTGCACCCTCTCCAAAAACCAGACCACTAGCACAAACCCAAACATAAAGCCACCGGAGTCAGCTCGTCGATACCGGTTCAGTTGGGACATAATCTTGGTGTGCATCAACACACCCCATGCAAACAGGTCCCCATCTAGGACCTACTCAACCACCCTCAGTTGACCGCCAATGATCCACTCAGTACCTAAGGATCCATAGATCCTCACCACCATCGTCGTGATGCAATCAGTCAATAAGTCATCGATGGCTTCGATACAAATGACCAAACCCAACATAGGTTTCAACCCAGTACAATGTTGTGCCGCCATGGTCTCCACCCGATCCTCCCATGGAATATGGGGACCAACAACTAGGGCCATCCCACGGAAAGAGAGTCCTATAAAAAAGTATACATCCTGTGTAGTAGAGAATGTTAGTTGCTCCCCCCTCACAATGAAGCACTCCATATCAGTGCTCCACATCGTGATGATAAACTAAAGCAGATACTCCCGCGACCACATCAGGGGGCAGTCAAAAAACTTGAGCAACCCGCAGGCTACCAAGTGTCTATGAACTCCAGGATGCACCCTCACATCCTCTCGCAACCGATCACAGTCGCGCTCTCACCAGCGGACCGACATTGTGCTCTGCTGATCACCTGCATCCACACAGGAACACCAGATCAACCCCATAATCCATCAAAACGCATAAAATAATAAAAAAATCAAAACCCCTTAGCCTGCCCATAGTGCGTGACTTTCCGCCTGTCAGGTGCACACATATGCACACCTATTATTGGTACATCTACGCACTAATGCAAAACTATATGAAAAACAACCACGCATAGGTGCACAAATGTCAGTCAGACAAGTGCGCATCCCATGCACGCCTGTCTAGCCACCTCTCGTGCCCACATGCACGACTATCTCAAGGACAACTTCACATTATGCATCGTATTCCTCAGTACAATCGCGCACTCGTCTATGCGCGACTGTTAGGATAAAATGCACACATAAGGTGCGGGAAAAAGGGTTATACCCGTGCACATATGCACGAGTACTCCCCCTTTTCCCTCACACTTGTGGTCCCCTACCCCTAAAAACTCCCTGTACAGCCCTCCATACAAACACTACCTACAAACTATGAAATTCACAAAGTACAAGATGATATGGCCACTAACCTATCTTTCGATGCTCCTGGATCCGCAGCCTCATGCTCCCGCAATCTCAAAATCTCCTCAGAGCTCTCTGGTCAACTCAACAATAGTGACAGGTACAAATGAGGTGGCATTGTCGGCCCAAAATCCATATATATCCCCCTTTTTCCCAACTTCCACACTCTGTTACAGGAGCTCAGAGCCTCTGTTGTCTGATCTGTTCTCAGCCACGAGATCCTGATCCCACCACCTACACATCCATAGTCCTTGAGTTATCATTTGCACTTGGCCCCAAAGGAGCATTTTACTGACACCATGTTCAGGTACGCATGCTCACTTTCTGTTTTAATCAAATAGTTTTCATATATTTTATCATCAGATATTGTTCACATCGGGTATTTGGTTTTGTGTGTGCAGGTACTTGTTCAAAAATATTAAAGCCCCTTCATGTATATGTTCGACATTGGCATGTAGTTTTTCCCTTTGAAAATCAATTGCATATCCCATTTACATCCTCTGACATTTACCTTTAGGATCCCTACATTCGGCTCTGTAGTACCTTCACCTCTGGCACATTTTGGTATTGTCACCCAATAACAATCTTCCCCACATGAGTGGTCCCATTCATAGTTCCCCTCAACAACTTGACACTCATGCTGATTTCACCCACTAGGATAGGGACTACTGATAGTATTTTTCAATTTCGAGAATGAACCCCATACTTCTTCTCATCATATTTATAACCTTCCTAATGTACTCCCAGGTCATATCATCCTACACTTGGTTCTATTGACTGCACCCCCGCAGTTTCATTAGCCCTTCATCTCATCCACCATCAGTTTTCCCATCTGCAGATTGTCCTCCATCAACTTACCTAATACATAAACCCACCCATGGCCCCCCCACCCTCCACCAATTATCTTTCACAAACTTGTGCCCTAAACAGGCCAAGCCATATTTCACTGGGGCACCCATTTCTGTATCTATATACTCAACCCACATTATTTTTTATTTCGTTGGTAGTTGTATAAAGCCTTTGTTTCCAACATATACATAGCTTTTTAGTCGTCATCCTCGATGGTCTTCTTTTACCCGAAAAAGCAACCCATGTCTCCCTTTGTTGGGTAATCCACCCCTTTTTTCATACAAACATTGTTAACAAACCCTGAGTATCCCAAGTCCATGTACCCACGATCTCTAAGTTTTCCCACTTTGTTAGCCTCTGGCATAGTTTAACCTTATATCTAGTCATTCCTCTAACACTAGATCTAGCTTTACGATTGTTTCCAATCATTCTTCAAATCCCCAAACAAGGGCAGTCTTGAGCCCCACAACATCTTGACTTCATTCATGTTACTCATTAGAACTTGATATCATCTATTAGTTCATGGATTTCAAGAGGCCCTTTTCCTCTTGGCGTCGTGCCTCCTTTTCTGTAGACATCAACACAGTTTCCAAAAGGGCGACAATATCTTGACTCTCGTTACCTTTTCAATGAAGAGTCTCAGACGGAACAGAGAGAGTCATCATTACTTTCTGATTTTGTTGACCCCCATAACATTCGACTTCAGAAAACTCTCGTGTTACAGTGGGTCTTACTATGTGACTGTTGCAGTTGTTTCATACCAGCTGAAGACCTTTGAATTTGTTAGGCCATCAATGCCTACGATCCATCGACAATTCTTACAATTGTCCTTGAATCACTTTAGAGCCCGTTCACCATTCATAACTGTCATCTGCCGTTATCAACCGTCCCCGAGGGCACTGCAGTTATTTACATCATCATCCATCATCAGTTACAGTCCCACATTTTGGTTTCATGACATGAGCATGGGGCATGCCCACCTCGTTTGTACACAGATTTTATTTGTTCCTAGAGAAAGGTTTGGGTCCCACAATTTTCCCTCTCCCTCCAAAGGATCGCTCTTGCAACTCATCTCTTCACTTTTCATTACAATGGAACTCTCAGCAAAAGAAACATTGATGTATTTCGGCTATACGTATGCTCCTAACCTCACACATCAGTGGGCATCTGGTATCACTAAAAAATCATCTGCAACATTGCACACAACGGTTGAAGAAAGAAATCAATTCTAGCAGCAATTAGTCCACATACAACACCAAATTCCACCAAAAAGGAAAAAAAACTATATACTTGGTTTAAAAGTCAAAGTGCACAAATTCACCAAAGGGAGCACACGCATAGTGCGCAGGCTAACACAGGCCTCAGCGCGCACTATGCGCAAAATGCACGACTGTCAACAAGAAAAGACGAACACTCCTATGAATGATGCATTTATGAATCTTGTTGGCCCCTCAACCACTTCTAGTCCGACCCCCAACACGATTTGACACTCATATCTGAGTGAAATCTAGCTTGGAGGTTGGTCAAGGGCTAGGAAGTGCCCTAAAAGGCCCCTTGTTCACACTATGAACCAATTATATCTTTCCATGTATGGATGCTATAAATATGTTCCATGGGTGTGGTAGAAAAATAAGAACTTCAAGGTATTGTTATGCTGCAAGAATTCTTCTTTGAGAATCCTTTGTTTTCTTGGAATCATTCAAGCACCATTGCAAGGGCCATTCCACTCATTTCTTGAGGGAATTGGTATTGTATTTATTCACCATTGTTACTTTCCATTTCATGAGGAGAAGATATTGCTATTAGGGAACTCAAGAGCCCTCCCAAGGAGGAAGAGGGGACTCATAAGTCCCTGCCTTTCTCTACGGTGTTTAGCCTATCAATATATTGATCCATTGGTAGCTATATATTGGTCATGTTTTTCTTTTCATGGTTCTAGTTCTTTCAAGTTTCTCTAACATTTATTTCTTAGTTGTTTTTAGTTTTATTTCCTTTGTTTCATCTGTATTTGGTTATCTAATCAATTCACAAACTTATGTCTTGTTTAGCTAGATTAAATAAGCATGCAAGTGTTGTGTTTTTGCTCACCCATGTGACAAAACCAACACAACACTTTACGTTGAGAGTTTTGCATAGAGGAATTAAAAAAAATGAAAAAAGAAAAAAAAAGGTAAAAGTAATATTTTTTACATGGAGGATAAGTTTTATAAGTATTCACGCAAAAGTGA
Organism: Picea mariana; assembly: GCA_032191745.1. Taxonomy (NCBI): domain Eukaryota; kingdom Viridiplantae; phylum Streptophyta; class Pinopsida; order Pinales; family Pinaceae; genus Picea; species Picea mariana. The sequence continues at coordinate 168,550 of JASDQU010736709.1, read as the reverse complement.
ATACCGTGAAAAAGAAAAAGTAAAAAATATTAAAGTAAATAAAGTGTGAAAGTGATATAAGTCTCCACTTAAAAGTGAATAACACGAAAAAAAAGGTATAAGTATTAAAGTAAAGTGTGAAAGTATTTACTTTCATAAGATATATTCTTAATAACGTCAAATATTATTATAAAAATATATTCCAAGGAAAAAATGGCATTACCCAAGTTTGACGGCGAGGATGATCAAGAACGCACAAGATATAATAAAGTAAAAAATTAATATTATAACATACTCGATGAGGAAGATAATATTACAACTGTATCAATGCACTTGGAGAAATTAGCATGTGATTGGTTTTTATGGTGGAACTCTAAATCTGAAGGGATAGTTGGAGATTGGGACACATTTTTTTTTTTTTTTTAAACGTTTCCCAAATATAGACCATATACAAAATACTATAATCCAAGGGGGAAAGGGGTCACAACAACAAGGTTACAATTATTTAGAAGGGGGAAATTAGAGATTTGAATAAAACCCCTATGAACAAAGACGAAGAAATTGTGCACACTTGAAGGGAACTGGAGAACCAAGATACATAAATTTGTGAACTTCAACAATGGATAAAAGAGTTGCAAAAACAAAATAATAATATAAAAATCACTCACAAAAGAGATTGAAAATATCATAAAAAAACTATCATCCAAAGACGATGAAATTTCTCATTTGATAAATCATTATAATCTCTACTAATAGAAATGAAGAAGTTAAAGAAAGAAAATAAGGCACAACACAACTCCCAAAACATGGATAAGGGAACTAACACTAATGCAATCAACGTGGAAAAAAGTAATGTTGTTATCGATGCATTTATATCAGTGGAAGAGCCTCCAAAAGTTGAAACTGAAGATAAACTGAATTCAATAGAAGGTATTGAAACTAAAAATAAGAATACTAATGAAGTCTTATCGCTGGAAAAGTTTCCAAAAGTTGATTTCAAGAAACAACTCAATGATAAAGCAACATCCATAAATTCAATGAAGGTTGCCATACCATTGATCACCACTGATGAAGACATAAGTCAGCGAAAGGATGTTGTTGCACCAGTAAATACAAAAACATCATATATCATCATGACGAATCAAGTAAATTACGACAATACTAAATTAGAGATTAATAAGGATAAACTTACTAGGGTACCATATCGACACCCAAATCACCAAATTCATAGTGTGTAAGAATCAACATATCAATATCCCAAGTTTCCTAACCAAAGTCAATGTTGTACTTACATATCGAAGCATCCAAAGATTTGTTTTTTGAAGTCAACAACAAAGAAGATTGTATCCATAATCTTATCATGACCCCTGAAGGGGAAATTGAAACCCCTAAATATAACGTGAGATATTTCATTTAAAGGAAATATTTAAGCTCAAATTCACTAGAAAATAAACCCAAATTTTTTAGTTTAAGAAAAGTTAACTATGAAGTTGGAAACAATTAAAATTAAACGCTCCTATTTTATTGCATTATTTATTGTTTCAATAGTCTTTGTGGTTGTTAAAGAAAATGTATGTTGGGCAAGTGTATGGAACTCATCATTTCCCACCATTAGTCACAAGCACATTTAACTCGCATGCTTTTGTCTTAGGGTTTTTCATCTTAAGAGTACATCTAAATACATATCTATTATGTGTAAAAATACAAGGAGAGGAAAACAGATAATGTTTTTAGGTTAAATGTGGTAAAAATATTTTACACTTTTTGAAATATGTTTTTAGCTAAGGAATTATTACTTTGAATGTTTATTTAGCCAAAGTTGTTTAAAGCTTACAGTTATCATGTTTGAGACTAAATCACAACTTTAATTAAGAGCATTGTCTATTATACTAATTTGTGGAAAATTTTCTAGATAAGAATTGCGTTGTAGTTTAAAAACATCTCAATGTTTTGAGTGGACACTCCACCCATCATCAGGGGATCCAAAAGGAATGTGTGAGATATAGAAAAGAGTAAACTTATGTGGTGAATAAATAGAACCAAGAAGGAAGTACCGATTAAAAAAATAATATAAATTTTGATAGAATGATTCCAAGGATCAATAGATAGGGATGTGATATGGTCAAATAAATTAAATTATATTATTAGAATAAATAATTGAATTAATGAAAAACAAGAAAATGTTGAAAATAGAGAATATGACAAAATTTATAAATTAATAAATTCGTATGAAGATCAAAATATGTGTGTGTGTGGATCTCAATAAAGAAAAAGACTCTTTCAAAGGTGGCAAAACCTATCATATCTCAATTGTGAATCGATAGTGAGGACAACCTCATTGGCTGCTATTTTTGAATGTGTTATACACCATTTTTCCATGCTTATCCAAGTGTCGCAAATGTCTCATTTCACTTTGCTAAGTGTCACATCTCCCTTTGCTAAGTTTCACAATTGTGACATCTCAACTTGCAAGTGTCACAACTGCAATGGGGTAATTTCATGGAATAAGTGTTGTACTTTCCTAAGTATTATGACCTTGACACCATGTAAAAATAACATGTCCTGATCCCTAGTGAAGTTAGAGGAGAAAAACCATCATTTGGAGGCCGAAAACCCACCTTTCCCCTTGTCTTTCTAGCCTTGTTTGATAAAGGACGCCCCCTACCCACTTTGTGGGAGCATCCCTCTTCATTTTCTAGTTTAGGGGGAGCATCTGGGATGCCCTATCTGCCATTATGGGGGAGCGTCCTTGCAGTTAGGAGGTTTCCTTGGATCTAGGGGAGTTATTTAGAGAAGGATTTGGTTTGTTTTGGTTGTTTCAACTGAGATATGGTTCGACCACCTTGCACCCTATGTTGGGGGAGGTCCATAACCATGCAGATACATAAAATCGCAAGCACAAGAACATACTGCTCAACCATACTCCCTAATTACCCTGTTGGTTAAGCCTCCCTAATCTTATATAACCAAGGCCATTCATGGTGAAAAGGGGGGACCCGACTAAGTATCAAATTGTTGATCTTAAGAGAAAGTATCCAAGGAGAATATAAAGAGAGAAAAACTTTTGTTCTTGAGGGAAGAGATCCATGGATGTGCATTCAAGGGATAAAGAGGAGGATTGAAGGAGCAATAACATATATGAGGTTATATCTTCATGCTTCTTAATTAATGAAACTTGGCCTATTTCCCTAAACTATGTTGTTCATTTCTTGTTATGTATGTTTGCTTGTGTTCAATTTTTCATAAGTAGAGTCTGTATTATCTGACATTAGATAGCAGTAAGAGAGAAATTGTTTGATTCTTGCAGATCATATTCACGAGGGAGATTTGGATTGGAGCTCAACCGTTGGAGAAACAAGGACGAACTTTAGGAATAATGTGCAAAATATTTTCCCTTCTCTCTCTTTAACTCTCATACAAGAACATAGAATACATAATGATGGGAATGTTGGCTACCATTTGTTAGAACTGTCTCAATTGAAGGAAACCCAGTTGAGGGGGGTTCCACCTGTCCTCAGGGGGGATTTTCTCACCACATTTTTTGGCGACTCCACTAGGGAGAACAAGTTGTTATTATTGGTTTATAGCCTTTGAATCCACTCTTTTTTTGCTTTGTTTTCTTCTCTTTCTGGAGTTGGTTTTTCTTCTTGTCACTTCCACATGAACCTAGTCATTCCACCTCTACAATTTTGTGGTTTTTTTCTGAGTTTTTTGAGTTTTTCAAGCCTACATGCTCTGCTAGAGTGTCTCTTTCCTTAGGGATGCCTTCCATTGAATCCTCAAGGTGCATCCTAGACGCTCTCTGCTTGCCTATTAGGGAGTGTCCACCTCCCTTGGATGCCCTGTCTACATTGATTGCAAAGTGTCCTCTTCTTATAAGGCTGATTTAGGAGCTTGTTTTTCCTGATTCTCTCTTAGTTTTTTTTCTCAGAGTCAATTTAATCAATCTTTGGACTTTGTGCTTGGTTTAAATTGAATGAATTTGAGTGATTGAGTGTATTTAATAACTTTTTTTCTCTCTTAATTTGTCTTTGCATACATGCTTGGGAATTATCCGGTCCACCAACTTGTGTGTTTTTTGTGTGATCCGTTTTGCTTTCTTGACTTTTGATTTCTAGAGTTTCCTTCTATTTCAATCTTCTTCTTGATTAAGTTTGTGAAACCTTTTTATGCTTTGTGACAAGTGTAATTTGAAATTGTTGGTTTAAGGGTCTGTTGATTCTTGTGGTTTTTTTGAATTGATTGCTTACTTTCTTCACTTATTTTTCTTGGAGATTTCTATCGAATCTTTGGATCTTGTCATTGTTGATTAAGAAGAAAAAGAAAATTGTTGCTCTTTCAAGTTGTTCATTAACTTTGAAAAGGGAAGAAAGTACAAAAAATTTCATTCGAAAATTTTTGTTGCAAGTAGTACTTTGGTGCATTTTGGTAGCGTTATCAGGGCATTTTTAGGATTTAGGAAGTGTTTATTGGTTGTTGCATTTGTATTGGAATTTGGGTAGGTTACTTTCTGAAAAGAAAATCACAACTCTTCTCTCTCGTACATAGAGTTCATCGAACAGAAAGATTTGCATTTCATTCTACTGCACTTTCTTTTTTATTCAAGGTAATGGTCATCACTATCATCAGTTTCACTTCCACTCCCCTAAGTAAACGGCAAACTCATAATTAAGTGCTAATTTAAATCTATCTAGAAGTCAATCTTAGGGCTATTGAAACCAACATTAGCTTAAGTGTATAGATTTGGATTAGGTGGTGAGGATAAATCTCCAAATATATCAAACAAACATAACATCCCTTGCTAGGGAGAGAAATCCATTACCCATGTCATTGTCTTGGGAAAATCTTCTCACACAAGGGTCAATCATGACGTAACATTGGGACTAGCAGAGTAAATAACCCTGCTTCATTAGTCCTGGTGGTGTGGTTTGCACATATTACAAATGGTGTCGAAAGGAACTTGGGGATCACTTGGGAAGACAACCCTATGTGGGCCTTCTTAAGGGGATTTAGGGCTTTAAAAATCCCTTCCCTTACGTGTAAAACCAGACTATCGAATGTTTCCCCAGGCTCTCGTGTTGTAGGTGGTATCCTTAGTGACCATTATCTTTAGGGATCTTGCATGAGGTGACGATGAAGGAGAAATTATTTGATGTACCTGGGACAGATGTTGGTCAAACTTAATTGAGCTCCTTGGACGATAACCCATGGTTGTAACATGTGGGAACTTGCACCAGGGTGAAATTCCATTAAGCAGGTCACCAACATAACTATTACACCTACTTTACTCCCACCCCTTTTCACTTTTATTCTACTCATTGGATTTCATCACCAACTAGTGGTTTCACTTTGAGAAGGTCTTGGTTTGCTTGCTTTCTTCTTAGATTATTTTAGCGTGTGTTGTTTGCTTCCATCAGTTGGCCCTAGGATTGTTATTTTCGTAATTTCATTCTGGCCAACCAAGGTCTCTGTAGGTCTCGGAGGATGCAAGGTTTTCCTCCAGAAGATTACGAGCCTTTTACTCTTCATTCACTCGAAGACCAACCTCGGGAGGAAGTTATCAACGAAGATAATTATTATGAATCCGAGAGTGCTGCTACTCCCTTGATTGATAACCTTGAGGAACCCAGTTTTTAGGAAGGTTTTGTCCCTCCTTGAAACCCACCATTAACCGACCCTCTCAGTCCACTCCTAGTATAGGTAAACTCCTCTGGGGAATTTTAAACTAATTATCCTGGACTACCACTTGTACGTTTTGAAAAAGTTTTGAATATGTAATCAGAACAACCCAAGCCGTCAGTAGTATTTAAAAATCCTCCACGAACATCTAATTTTCCTAATCCCAATTAGACTCATTTTCAACCTATGTGGAGGAAACCCCGAGGGCATGATATCTTTGATAGCTTGGACATACCTTTCAACCCGATTCCTCACCCACCACATTGGGATCCTTCCCACACATCCTCACATACACCTCATCTTCCCACTTTTGGCATGGCTCCCGCCTCTCAGAATTTTCCACCTACTTCCCCCCATTAGGGCGAGTTCATACCATCTCCAAACCTCCTTAGGTGAATGTGCCCCAACATCACATTCCTATACTAATGTTAGTCTCATAGATTGTTCCATCCATCCATGTGCCTTCTTTGACAATACCTCCTTCTACACCCTACGTCGGGGGGAAACCCCCATTGAGTGGTCTATTTCTAAGAGGGGGTCAAAACCTTGTGGGGCATAAACCTTATATCATTGGGCTACGTTCATATGTAATTCAGTCATCGGGTTTGGGACAACAAACATTTGCAAGCCAACTTCCTGCTGGGGGGAAACCTCCAGCTGAAGGCCAATACCTTGTTGGGGGATAGTATGCAGTTCGACGTAAACCTCTAGTTGGAGGCTCATACTTTGTCGAAGCACCATATCCCACTGGGGGGCAACCTCCAACCTGTGGTCGGGGTTCAGTATTCGGTTGGTGGGAAACCACCAGCTGTGATCCAGACTATTTTTAGCATGAAATGAGAGCGGAGATATAATAAAGAAATGTATAGAGATATCTCATATATCCAATAATATAACAAAATTATATCAGAGATGAAACCATAAACACAGAGATACAATAATACACAATTAATATTAATGAGCGAAATGTACAAAGACTGTAAAAATACAGAGTTAAAAACTCACTAGAATGGTTGCAGCTTATCTCTGAGAAGAGATGTGACGACTACTCACATTCGTAAGAAGATGCTTGTTACAATGAGGCTCCAAAATCCTTTTTAACATAATTAAAACCCAAAACCCTAGCCCCGGAAGATGAAAAGCCAAAAGGTTTGTGGGCCCCGATGGGGGTAGTTGATATGTCAACTTCCGGGGGGTGTAACATTTGCATATGATCTTCGTTTGGGGCACTCAATACACCATTGGAAAGGTCTAACCAAGAAGAAACAATTCTGACTAGCCCAGGCTAGTGCCTTAGTAACTCACATGGACCCCAAATCCCAAAAAACGTCGTTTAGGGCCTCAAAAGTTTGGGACCCAAACAACTGCCAAAAAACTGCCAAGGTGGAAAACTGTTTTTCGAGCTAGTGAAATAGGTGGGTGGCCACCGATATCCACCTGGATCAATCCTCCCTCCTTAGGAAGAAATGGTCTCCATTGTGTTGAATTCCTAAGGCATAGGGGGAAGTGTTTGTTGAATCCGAACCTTGATGACCTGCTTGCCTTGCTGGAGAAGTTGTGTTTCTTAGTTTGTTGAGGGCTATCATGAACCTGTTGTTAGCGGGGTTGAGTCTGTTCAACCAGTAGAGCTACATGAGATGACTGGGTGCTGAAGGAATCTTTTCTCTTTTTTGTAACCTTTTCGACCTGCTTTTGTTGGATAGAAGGTACTTGGGGAAAGGCTATAGTGGTTGCAGTGTCCTTCGGTTCACCTTTTGAACAGATTGTGAAGAAGTTGAATTTTGTAGTATGAGATACTACCTTGCGACACTGTTTAGGTGGGACAATAGTTGGAACTACCTCTGGTAATCTGTAGAGATGACCCCTCAGAGTAACAATGACACTTAGGGGTCGAGACTCATAAATAACATGGTGCTTCCACATATATGGTTCTCCCAAGAGAACATCATAGACATCTAGTGGGGAAACATCACATAATACCTCATCTTTGAAGGGATGGATGCCATATGACAATCGACAATGATGGCTGAAACGAAGATCTCATCCATGGAGAAGCCACCCGATGTTGTATGGCTGCGGGTGTGGTGTTGTTGAAAATCCCAATTGTTTGATGATCTCTGCTGAGATGAGGTTCTTATGGCTTCCACTATCAACAATGAAATGCAACGAGGTCCCCTTCACTCACATATGTGAATGAAAAAGGAACCCCCCCTCTTCAGGATCTATTAGTTCTTCTGGTTGAATTATTGTGGTCGCGACAATAGCAGTGGGGTCTATGTCGATGATCTGTCTTCTATCAGTATTTTCTGAATCATATTCTAAATCAGGGTTCAAATCCTTGTCTTTGATCTTGGCCACCAATGACTGTTTTGAGCGACATTCATCGGTGTTGTTCTAGGGGATTTTGTGGAAATCACACCATTTTCTAGTGTCCTTCTTCGTCTTTCCATTTCCATTCTTTTTCCAAGGCTTGGAATGGTTTTATGAAGGCTGGTTGTTATGGCCATGTTTACCATACTTTCGTTGGTGTGGATATGCAGGCCCAGACTCCCTCTTTTTTTGGTTCTTAAATTCCTGCTCGATTTTAACAACATATCGATAAGCAACACTGAGTGATGAGATGTCCAGAAAATCCATTTTAGTTTGGACGTATCTGTGTAGAGCCCCACGGTATTTTAGAACCAAATGTCGTTCATAGTCTTTGATACTTAGCTTGGTGCACAAGTTATGAAAGGTATTGGTGAACTCCAACACTGCTTGGCCCCTTTCTTGACGCAATGTGGTCCATCTCATGTACTGGTCTTCATAGTTGCCAATAGGGTAATATTGTTCCTTGATCGCATACACAAAAAATTCCCAAGTGGGCTCAACCCCATATATTCCAGACTCCTCTATGGAAATTTTCTCCCAATAAGCTTCCCACCAATGTTTGACATTGGGGAGAGCTTTAAGGAGTGCAGAGGTGATATTTTCCTAGTCGAAAAAATTGTGAACAGAGAAATAACCTTCTAGCAGATTTAACCATTTTTCTAGGGCATCTGCATCTATTTGTCCTTTAAATACATGAATATCAAAATTAACTTTTACCTTGAAAGGCAAGGTTCCTCCAAAGTGGTCGCTGACGTGCCAGTTGTTATCTGTTAGCGTTGAAGGATGTGGGAAAAATTCGCCATCATTTCGTCCCTTTTTCGTGTGACAACTTGCTCAAGCAATAGATTGATAGAATCTTTTGCTTCGTCATTTTTATTTTATTTTTCCATGGAGGGTTTCCTGGGAATGTGAGAGAAATTTTCCTCAAGAGATATAAGATCGATACCCAACTTTCTATACTTGGACCTCGTCGGGGACATGCACTGAAAAACAATCAAGAGACTCCTGCTCTGAAACCACTTATCTAGATTATTTTCAGCATGAAATGAGAGCGAAGATATAATAAAGAAATGTACAGAGATATATTGGATATCCAATAATATAACAAAATTATATCAGAGATGAAACCATAAACACAAAGATACAATAATACACAATTTCTATTAATGAGTGAAACAAAGACTGTAAAAATATAGAGTGAAAGACTCGCTAGAATGGTGGTAGCTTATCTCTAAGAAGAGATGTGATGGATACTCACATTCGTAAGAAGATCTACCTGATTTTTCAAGATTGACCAACTACCCTATTCGACACCAGCCTTTTTGACCACCTATCCCTCACAAATTGCTTTATGACATTCCAAAATTCGATGGCAAGCCCAGAGAAGATCCTTACAAACACGTTATGACCTTCCATCTATGGTGTTCCTCCAACTCCTTGATGGATGACTCCATTAGGTTGCGGCTTTTCCAATGGACTCTCACGGGTCCAGCCGTGAAATGGTACATTGAGTTGACACAATATTATTTCGGTGAATTCAATTCCCTCTCCATGGATTTTCTCACTCATTTCCAATTTCCAATCCGATATGAGACCAGTACTGAGCTTCTGAAATTGTTAAAACAATCCACCTCGACCCACATCTTTGATCACATTCATGAACAGAGGAGGTGGAGACGTATCATAAAAGCCACTAATTCGGACCAACTACTGGCAGATTGATTCATGAAGTCGCTTCTACCACCTATTGCGTGAGATGTTTCCATGGGAGGCACTATTATCGAGGATCAATCCATTGACCGTTATCACTAGATGGAGTTGGTATATTCCCATTCTGGTACCTGCTATGATCTTATTCCGCAAGCTCCTCTTCCGTCGACCAATCCATTCCACCCTGCTCAAGATGCCCATGTTGATGGCATGATTGGTTCTGTTAAAAACTAGCCTGCAACTGGATCTCAAGGATAAAAAATATCACAAAATTCTACTCCTACTCCTTCTCAGGCTACTTCAAATACAAAATCCACTACCCCTCTTGCTCGATCCTCCAAGGAGAATTCGGTCCAATCCGGTTCATCCTAGCAACCTGGAGGAAAGAAAAATAATAATAAGGGGAAATCTAAAAAAGCTTCAAACCAACAAGAGGGTAGTAAAAAAACTGATCCAGCTGCTGAGAATAAGCCTAAACAGAAATCCAAGTATCCCTACCTCATTTGTTTAGAGGACCATTACACGCAAGAGTTTCCCTGCTGAGATGAAGTCACTAAATTTATGAAAGGGGGATCTCAACCCGTTGTCTTGAATAATCATTTTTCCCCTCAGCAACAAAAAATGGTTGCTCAAAATCCCATCCCTCTGCAAGTGGGTAACGCAGGCGAACCTCCTCAAGATGAGGCCTCTTCTAGTTCCCATCGACCCACACAAGTTTTCATGTGTAAGACTATTAACCTCACAACTAGAGCTAAGAATTATGACGTTGCTCCAGAGAACACTACTTCTGGGGGTGATAATAATAAAACATCCACCTCATCGGTTCCTCCTCTGTTTCCCAACTCTCTCCATATAGAGAATCCCATTGTTGACTCAATATTTCTCCCACCAAAGGGTATTATTCATAATTTGGATTTTAATCCCAGTGCTCATGCTGCTCAAAATTACAACATTGTTGAGGATTTGGCAAAAGAACCTTGCACCATGTCGACTCTTGAAGTTCTGCAGAACTTTCTGAGTCATTTTAAAATGCTATTTTCATCCCTTGGAGTTGTAGAAACTGATTCATCCAATACTATCATATTCAATCTGGACTATTTTAAACCAAGGCTGTCCCACCAAATCACTTTTTAGATTCAAGCTGGTGTTCGTGGGAAAAACATCCATCACACCATATTGGATGAAGGAGCCTCCACATGCGTCATGTTGTTGGCTCGTTGGAAATCCATTGGTTCTTCCAGTCTTAACCAATACGCTACCACCCTCAAGGATTTTGATGGATGTGGTTTAAACCGTATGGGCTCTTGACTTCGCTAGCTGTGGAAGTAGGGGGAAAAACCACTTCAGTAGAGGTGTAAGTGGTTGATGCACCCATTGATTACAATTTACTTCTCAATCACAATTTGTTTTACGCCATGACCATTGTTGCATCCTTAGTTTTCTGTTTGTTGCAGTTACCTCATCAAGGGAAAATTGTAACAATTGACCAGCTTGACTACTGCCTATCGAATACTACTCCCAACAACACAAACAATGTCCCTTTAGTCAAAGATTCACAAATAACGTACGAGGGTGTAGGGGTCGATCTTATTAAAGTCTATACCCTTATGGGAACTTTCCCCTTACTGAACCCTACCCCTACCAACCCAATTTCTTCGATTAACATGATTTCATGCATGGCATCCCACTCCCTCGGATCTGTCGATCCTTGGGTTGTGCCTGGCTGGCCTGAGATTGAATTTTTCGGTGACACCATGCCACTGAGTTAGGTTGAGGTATCCGATCATGTCATTCAAAGCACCTCTTCCATTTCCGATCCTTCAAACCCCTCTTCGACGACGTCAGAACCTCACTCTTTTCCATCGTGGTTGGATTCATTTTCGGATAATCTCATGCAAACTTTTCTATTTGATGATTCAATCATGGAGATCCCGAGTCTTGAAGACACCCCCTGGGTCATTTCCCATCATCGATCATGATTTCTTACTCCAACAGATCAGGATGAGAGTAATTTTCAATCGAGGATTACGTATGATACTATAAACTTTGTTGAATCACCTGTACTGGTTGTATCTGAGGGGAATTTGGCCACCATTACTAAAACCATTCCAATTTACTTATCCATAAATCCCGCTGTCGTGGAACATATCCACCTTGGAAAGAAATGTATCCCTAAATAAATCCAAGCGTAGAAATCCTTTTTCAAGGAATTCCACAACGTGTTCACTTGGGGTTACGAAGAAATGTCGGGGATTGATCCAACCATTATGGTTCATGAGATCAAGACCTATCTAAATTCTAAATCCATTCACCAGAAATTGCATCATGTGCACCCTAGGAAAACTGCGACAATCAAAGTGGAAGTAGAGAAAATTTTAAATTTTGGTTTTATTTATCCCATCCCTTTGATGAAATAATTATCCAACATCATCCCCATCAAGAAGAAATAGGGGACCATTCGAGTATGCATCGATTATAGGGATCTCAACAAATTATGTCCTAAGGAGAATCTTTATCGACGAGATCATCAATAATTGCGTTGGGAGTGTCGTCTTCTCCTTTATGGATGGCTTTTCTGGCTATAACTAGACTAAGATCCTCCCCGCTGACTAGCACAAAACTACCTTCATTTTCCCATGGGGCACCTTTTCTTACCGCCAATTTCCTTTTGGCCTTAAAAATGCTAGGGCTACTTTCCAGTGAGCCATGTCATACACTTTCCATGACATCAAACACATCGCGGATCCTTACCTCGGTGATTTTCCTACCCATTCACTTCATCATGAGGACCATTTGGCACATCTTAGAGCCATATTCCTTTGATGTTATTATTACAAGATCCTCCTGAACCCACACAAATTCATTTTCTCTATCAAATCTAGTAGTTTTCTCAGTCTCATCATTTCCTAATAAGGAATACGGGTTGATCCTTCGAAGGTCGAGGCTATTCTTTCACTACCTCCTCCTACAACCCATACCCAACTTCAAAGTTTGAAAGGGAAGGAAAAGTTTTTGCATCGTTTTGTCCGCAATTATGTGGAGGTTACTAAGGCCTTCATTCATTTGCTAAAGAAAGGCATCCCTTTTCTCTGGGATGACCAATCCCAATGCTCATTTGTCGATCTGAAGCACACATTGATAAATTCTCTGTTGCTGTATCCCCGAGACTACACCCGAGATTACCTCTTGTACCTCTTGGCCTCTATCTCCACCATTGGTATGGTTTTTTTCCAAGAAACAGACAATGGCCAATAAGATGCCATATATTTTTTGAGTAAGGTCCTTGTTGGCCCCGAAACCCGCTATCTACATGTTGAAAAGTTGGCTCTAGAAGCGATCATTGATGTCCAGAGATTTTGTCACTATATTTTTCTATGGAAAACCACTGTGATTGCGGATTTGAACCCCATGTACCACATTCTCATGCTTCAAGTACTTGGGGGAAAATACTCCCGTTGGATTTACATCCTTCAGGAATTTGACCTTGAATTCGAAAAATCAAAATATAAAAAATCCTTGGTTTTTGCCGAGTTGATGTTCCATCTTCCCTGTACTCGTGAGGAACTCGAGCCTAGTGACTCCATTCTCGATGAGTGAATGTTTCTTATCAGTACATATGATCCATGGTATGGAGATATCACTTTGTATCTCTTGACCCAAGGTTTTTGGCCCGAACTCTCTTGCGATGATCATCGTCGCATTTGTAACCACACCCGACATTATATTATCATTAGTGATACTTTATATCGTTGTTGTTTCGATTCCATCTTACATAAATGTGTGACCCATGACAAAGCCGAACATGTTCTCAATTAATGTCACTCTAGATCATGTGGCGATCATCTTTCTAGGATGGCTATGACCCAATTTTTTTTACGCGTTGGATATTTCAAGCACTACATTTTTAAAGATTGCATTAAGGCCATCAAGAAATGTCCCCTTGTTAGGTTTTCCATCCAAAAAATCACTCTCCTCGTACTCCCCTTCACCCAGTCATCGTTTTCGGCCCCTTTTCCAAATGAGGCATATATTTCATGTATTGTAGGCCCACCTTGGTAGAGGAGAATGGTTACATCATTGTCGTTGTCGACTATTTTACCATGTGGGATGAGTCTATACCTACATTTTCAAACGATGGCAAGACTTCCTCTCTCTTCGTATTCAATCATATTATTTCTAGATTTGGATTCCCAAAGGCCATAGTCACTGATCATGGTTCACACTTCCATAACCATATGATGGATGAATTAAGTGCTAAATTAGGATTTCTCCATGATAATTCGTCTCCCTACTGCCCTCAAGCCAATGGTTATGTTGAAGCTATTAATAAAGTCTTAAATACCATGATTCAATGGATGGCAGGAAAGAACAAACCTATTTGGCACTTAAATATTTTCCCATCCCTATGGGCCTATAGGACCTCTGCCAAAACTACCACAAGATTTTCCCCTTTCCAATTAGTTTACAGCCTATAGGTAGTACTACCGATTGAGTGTGAAATTTCATTGTTAAAATTGGCCATCGAGATCTTACCCAATACCACTGTCGAAGAAGAACGTTTTCTATATCTGGAAAAAATTGGCGAGGCCTGTCGTGACGCCGCTCTTGCAAATGAAGCTCATAAAAAATGCATCAAAGTCTAGTACAATAAATCCATTCAACCTCGCACATTTTCAGAAGGTGACCTAGTTTTGGTTTATGATCAAGATCATGACCAACTGGGGGCAGGGAAACTAGAACTTATGTGGCATGGGCCTTATATTGTGAAACAAGTATTTAAAAAAAGGGCCTACAATCTTGTCGATTATGACAGAATACCTATGAAGGAGCCTTGCAATGGGATCTATCTTAAAAAATATTATGGCTAGGGACATCCTGGTGTGGTGTTTTGTACATTTGTACCATATGGTTTGATATGGTTTGGTGTGTTTTAATGTGGCGTGTTTTGAACTTTTGCGTGATGATTTTTATCCATGGATACTTATTTCTCTTTGTGCTCTCATGCACATATGCCAACGTCTTTCCATGTACATTTCAGATTCATGGATGGTGCGAGTAGACACACTCATAACTTATCTTCTGCAGCTTGGACCATTTATTCCTCCACTGAATGAGTTGGTGAGTTCAGGTGGAGTATGCCTTGGTCCTGCCACTAACAATGTTGCAAAATATCGCACTGTAATTGGTTTGTTGAATGAGGCTCCCTCCATTGGAATTTCCTATCTAATTTTCTACCTTGATTCCCGACTTGTAGTTTGTCAGCTTAACCATGTTTACTGCATTCATGACCCAAATTTGTTGCGTTTATCCCTAAGCATTCACCGCCTCAAAATATTCTTTGATTACATCGAATACAGACACATACCAAGGGAATTTAATGCCATGAATGATTCTTTAGCTAACTACATGTTAAATTGGCATATCATGCATAGATGACCATTTAAAGTTACAAAACATACATTAACATACAAAATCACAACCATCATTCATTTTGATACTGAGAAATAAATAACCAAGGAAACAATCCATGAATACACACACACACACACACACACACACACACATATATATATGTATAGAGAGAGAGAGAGAGAGAGAGAGAGAGAGAGAGAGAGAGAGAGAGAGAGAATTTCACATCAAGTCCAAAAAGTACATAATGGTCAAAATTGGGCTACAAGGCCCATACATCATATGTATTCATCTCAAATCTCATCCCATGGTCCATTTTTCTCATGATAGCAAACTACAACCCTAGCCACTATGTGTAGAAGATGACTCATACTCTCAGGAACGCCTATGATGTGTCTTTGGAGAGGTAAAGGAATATCTCATAGTCGCATGGAAGGGAATCCCATAGTAATCCCCCAGAGGTTTCTCTCAACATCGTGGAGGATTCTATCATCATCACCCTTCTCCATCTCAAGAAGTCCGCAACGTCGAGATATCATTGAAAGACCCTTTGGACGCACCAACCCTTTATCTACAAAATTAGATGAGACCATGAATTATATCCCTTTGTACACCAAAAAATATATATACAAGAAAAATATAAACAAAAACAAGATTACGAGGTCACAATATTTGAGTGTTTACCTCATAGGTCCCAGCGTGCCCCTTCTGGGAGCATCAAGTCAATATTGCCCCTAAAATATGTGTCCGCATAAGGAAAATATTCAATCATAAAGATTTGTTTCTTCCACCATGCGAAGAAACCCTCATTGAATGAGAAGACAACT
Organism: Picea mariana; assembly: GCA_032191745.1. Taxonomy (NCBI): domain Eukaryota; kingdom Viridiplantae; phylum Streptophyta; class Pinopsida; order Pinales; family Pinaceae; genus Picea; species Picea mariana. The sequence goes on along the minus strand of JASDQU010736709.1, from coordinate 152,576 downwards.
GGGCCAACTCCCATTTGGGGTGAAAATCTTGTCCAATTTTCCATCCGTGGCTCAGTAATGGGGAAGTCTACCATACGAATCTGGGGCTGTAACAATGGTACCCTCTGTTAGAAAAATGATACCAATAGTGAGACATATCCAAAAAAAATTTGCTTTCTCTTCTTGCACTGTGTGATTTGGTGTTTCAAATTGGTCAAAACACCTCCACACCAATTGAAGAGTCTTGGTTCTATACACTCCATCACATATGCCATTTGAGATTTTGTAATGAAGTGGGAAGTCGTGCTTCCCGCCAATTTGATTATTGTGAATGCTATAATTCGCAACGGACAGTCTTCGATCTCTTTTATGGATATTTTATTATCATTTTTGTGATTTCTTGGCCTGTAGTTTTGTGCGATATAACCCTCTGCTTTCAAATCAGTGCTCTTGGATTTAGACAAAGAAACGAGCACTCCCCGTTTCGAGAGCCCCGTCAAGAAATCAATTTCCTCTAACTCAATCTCCAAGGTATGAGGACCCACTATGAATACTTGCTCTGTTACATCCCACATTTTCATTATGTTCTCAAGAAGCATCAATTCCTTTCACATATTTTAAACCTTTGTTATAACCCTAAATTGCACCACACATGCTTACTTGGCATCAGGCCAACTCATATCCCTTCTTTGCCAAAAAACTACTGAACAACTCTTCTAAAAACTTCATTTTTAAAAAGTAAACGCTAGCAGGCCCACTACAGCCCATGGGAAAACTCTAGCAGGCCCACTACAGCCCGCGGGCAAATGCTAGCAGGCCCACTACAACCCGCATTTGCTTTCAGAATCATAAAAATCGGAAAGTTGCCGACAGGACAAAAAGCTTTGGGTCAGTTAACTAAAACTCCCGGCCATGCATGGCCGAGAGTTCGTCCAAAACCCTAGCTCCTTCTAGCCTATAAAAGAAGGGGTAGAGGTACCATTTGGAGGAGGAAAATCATAGCAAAGAAACTCTGCCCAATTGTCGAATCCATTTTGTCCCAACCCTTTATCCTTTCCTCAAGCTTTAGAAGAATTCAAGCAAAGTAGTTGGAGGACAAAGAAGAGGAGAAGCCCAGGATCAGGATCAAGGAACGGTGGCCGATCTCTATTATCATTGTAAGTTAATTCATCTTGAGATTAATAAAGAGTACTTTTCCCGTCCCAATGCATGAGTCTTATATGTTTTATTTGATTTATGCTTAATCTCTAACCCTCTAGTAGAACAATAGCATGCATACGTAGTGTTTTTGTCTTGATTGCAGGATCATCTTTGGAAGGAGAAACAGAAGCAAGGAGATAAACCACAACGGAGGATCTACACCAAGCGTCGATAAAAAGGTTAGTCGGTTCTTTCCATGTTTGCATGTGAAAAAGGGTTTTAGGTTTGGGGTAGAAGGTTAAAAGTAATTTCTTAAGGGTCATGATCTGCATGCAAGTTTAAGCCCTAGCTTGTTAGTCCGTAGGGTATAATTTCCCCACAACAGAATTGGCAACTCCACTGGGGACGATTTACTCTTAGGGTTTCCGGATTTAGTTAAAGGTTTTTTGGGTAGTTCAAAGAAGTAGAGTTTCTGTTTCTTTGTTTGTTTGTTTTCTGTTAGGTCAAAGCTAGCAGGGAACCTGGTTCTTAATACCAGTTTTTCCTCGACTGTTGCTTGACATTTATTGTCAGGACACACAGAGGTACATGCGGCCTGTAGAAGGCCTACATGCGTGTAACCCGCGCCCTAACCTTCTGTAGCCCACGTTTGAACGCTTGCTGTAGAGGTTTCAGTAGCGTGTAAGATTCAGAAAGCTTGAGAGGCAGTCTCCTCTCCCCTGTCAGAAGTTTACCTTCTCAGGGGGCTTTTTGGATCCTGTCTAGGTCCTGCTGGTTTACTGTCTTGTTTTCAGTCTGCCTTATTTTGTTTGTTATCTTTTGCATTCATTTTCCTTTTCTGTTAAAATAGAAGCATCCAAGCCTTTTAGAGACCCTGGTTGTCAATACTAGAGGCCTTTTTCAGGTCTGGGCTGCCTGTGTGTTGTTTTGTCTTGGATTTTATACAGACCCGCGGCCTGTTTAAGTTTAGCCCGTGGGTACCCGCGCACTATTATAGCTCAGCACGCGTTTGCACGCGTGCTGTTTCAGTGACAGTCGCGGGCTTGATTGGTTTCTTTTCAGCCTGGGTGGGGCAGTCATCCCCTCCTGTGGTGAGAAGTGTTCCTCTCAAGGTTTTGAGTCTGGGGCTGCACAGTCAGCAGGTTAGGACCTCTTATCCTTAGTTGGTGTTTTTATTAGTTGACGTTTTCATAGAGAAGACAAAAGAAATTTTTTTTTTTTTTTTTGTTTTATGGTTTTTAGACAAGTGTTAGAATCAGTGCTTTCTTGATTGCTTTTTCGCATCTTTGCTCTGATTCTTTTGCGATCTGTGCTTTAAGCCAGAGTTTTATTTTTGTTCTCTTGGTTTTGTGCTTGTCGGCATTTTCCCTTTGTTGCGTCATTTTGCAATTAAAAAAAAAACAAAAAAATTCTCTTGTTTCATTTTCTTCTTGGTTTGAAGACTGTGTTGTTGCATCAGTAGCTAGGAAGAAGTCTTTTTTCATAAGTTTTTTCACTGCATTTAGAGTATAAGTAGCTCGCAGATTTGAGTGAAATTACTTGGTGTTTGCTGCATGAAATCTTAGGAAAGTTGAAAAGAAAAGAAGTCTTTCTTGTTGAAAAGTTGCTGGTTTTTGCATTATTTGTAAAAGTTTTTGTTTCCAAGCATTTCTTGTTCATTTTGCTTTGAGTCTTTACACACCATCAGTTTCACCTCCATACCTTGTGACGTAAAAAATCCCATTAAAAGAAACGCTAATTAAAATCAATTAGACTTTTTATTTGTAGGGTGCATACACTAGCTCAGAACTAGGGCCTTGGAATAGGTTGGAGAGAAAATTCTCCAAGGCCACTCAAACCAAACATTGGAGTCTATCAATAGGGAGTGTAGAAGTGTAGTTACGGAAAGTTATCCGGGACCCCCCTCTAACACAGGGGCTAAACATGAGGTCGCGTAAGGAAAGGTAGTGGAGATAACCCCTCCAAAGCTAGACTGAGCGTAGTGGAGAACACATATCGAGGATTTGTTGAGGGATTCCGTCATTTGCATTTTCCACGGAGCTTCGTGGGTCTTGAATCCGTTCGAGGTTCTCAGTTGTCTTCCAGACCATTTGCTCTCAATACCCTTGACAGGTTTCGATCTTGATACCATGCTCATTGTGGTCTACCCGACTATCGACTGTACCCGCTTGGTGACTGTTCACGTGCTGGCAAACTAGTTGCCAATATTTTCT
>JASDQU010736709.1:133985-148921 GCA_032191745.1 Picea mariana | reverse complement strand
AAATATAAACAAAAACAAGATTACGAGGTCACAATATTTGAGTGTTTACCTGATAGGTCCCAGCGTGCCCCTTTTGGGAGCATCAAGTCAATATTGCCCCTAAAATATGTGTCCGCATAAGGAAAATATTCAATCATAAAGATTTGTTTCTTCCACCATGAAAATAAACCCTCATTGAATGAGAAGACAACTGGGCCAATTCCCAATCGGGGTGAAAAGCTTGTCCAATTTTCCATCTGTGGCTCAGTAATGGGGAAGTCTACCATACGAATATGGGGCTGTAACAATGGTACCCTCTCTTAGAAAAATGATACCAATAGTGAGACATATCCAAAAAAAATTGCTTTCTCTTCTTGCACTGTGTGATTTGGTGTTTCAAATTGGCTAGAACACTTCCACACTAATTGAAGAGTCTTGGTTCCATACACTCCATCACATATGCCATTTGAGATTTTGTAATGAAGTGGGAAGTCATTCTTCCCACCAATTTGATTATTGTGAATTCTATAATGCCCAACGGACGATATTCGATCTCTTTTATGGATATTTTATTATGATTTCTGTGATTTCTTGGCCTGTAGTTTTGTGCGATATAACCCTCTTCTTTCAAATCAGAGCTCCTGGATTCAGACAAAGAAATGAGAACTCCCCATTTTGAGAGCCCTATCAAGAAATCAATTTCCTTTAACTCAATATCCAAGGCATGAGGACCCACTATGAATAATTGCTCTGTTACATCCCACATTTTCATTATGTTCTCAAGAAGCATCAATTCCTTTCACATCTTTTGAGCCTTGAAGAACTTTAGCAGTCCACAGTTTCTCAATTCTACGATGGTGTTTGGATATCGCAAGGCGACGAAATAATCAACCTCATGTTCTATTTATTTCCACTCCAGCATTGTCGGATTTCCCTACAAAAAATAATTAAAATATGTTAGTGAAACTCTCCATCCAAACTTGTCTTGGACGCTCCCTACGACATGCTATGGGCTCGTCCTTTCTTAGGGTGCATTTGAAAGCCCTAGGACGGATCAAAACCCAAAAAACACACCATGAAATGTAGAAAAATGAACATCAAAAGAAAGAGAGTGAATAGGCCACCAACCTGGTTCAGGGGAGAGGTGAAATGATCAATTGAAGCTCCCAAAATCGTTTCTTAAAAATCGCTCAAGAAAGGGGTAAATTTCTCCAATTTCTCCACACACAACTTGGCAAGGTAAAAATGAATATTTTTTTCCCTTTTTAATTTTCTTTAACTTATTCATTCTTACCTTGTTTAGATTGTTTTACATCAAATATCCTTTAATGAGCTTTTTTCAACAAAATTTTAATGGGATTTATGACATTTTTCCTCTAGATATTGTTTTCCTAGCAGGGCCTTATGAAGACTAATTTACAGAATGATCTCATTCTCTAGCAAACAATCTTTTGAATTTTTCAAGCTCTTTAAATTTTGAAAAGTCGTCTTTTGATGTTTGTTTTACCTTGTTTTCGGCTTTGAAAGACTACATTACGGAAAAGGACCTCATTGGATATTCCTTTAAGCTCTTTTCAAACTCTTTAAAATTGAAAAGATTGTCAAGTGATCTTGTTGTCTTTCACGCTCGTTAAACTGAATTAGAGAGCACGTCTGTTGAGCACTAGTTTATAATTTTTTTGATCTCATCAGACTACTTATGAAAAAGGAACACCCTGACCATCTTGGTTAGGAGTGTTCTCTCGAGCATTGTTTTATACTTTTTTTCGGGCTTCGAATACTAAGATTCATGAAAAATCCCATTGTGATTCTTCTTTCTAAATCTTTTTAGACTCTCTAAATATGAAAAGACTACCGAGTTTCCTTTCTCTGGACTCGTAAAATTACACAGATAAGGACCCATTTGGGACTGAGCATATGCTATGATCTTCAATCTTGTTAACAAACAAAGAGGTACTCATCCATCATGATGGGGGAAAATTGGGAAGTGGGTCAAGTTCTTATATCTTAATGGTAGTTATTTTGTCGCCCTTGAACATGGAACTTGTCTCCTCTTTGGGATATCTTCTTGTCTCCACGTCATTCCAATCCTATTTGTAGTCATAATATTTTGAATAGAACCTTTGGTTGTCAGCACATTTGATTTTTGTCTGTATGTTGTTGAGTCAATGTTTCCAAGTCATCTATCGTGCTACCACATGTTCAAGGGAAGTCAACCTTTGAAGTGTCATTTACTGTCATCCTCATGTCAGTTCAAACTCATTTGATCCATCACCATTCCTCACTATCCTACATTTGTTTCGTGTCAGTGATGGGGGATACATCATCTCCCTCTTTCAACGAGTCTTTTGTTGTTGACTTCAATACATCATTTGGGAACTAGACTTAGAAACCAGTTAGTACCTTGGGACCTACATGCCTAAATGGTAGGTTTCCTCACATTTGACAGTGGGTTTACATCATCAAAATTTGATCGAATAACTCCACAAGTGTTCGAATTCAACTCATTCATTCACACTCCCTGGACTGTACTGGTGGTACCTTGGGAATCATTGTAATAATTGGTGATCTCCCTCGTACTTGTTAATGATTTTCATCATTGACCAATAATCAAGTGGGTTATACCATGTTCGACGTCAACATATTTATTCACATATATAGAACCGTACCAAGTGTCGGATTTGGATGAAGACCCTAGGACCCTTTATGTCACCTCATTCATATCTATGCCTGTCCTAGGCTACACTATAGATTATGAACTTCTATATACTGATGTATACTTTTACATAGATCCTTGTTGTATTGGTCTATGGATATGTTTTATCATGTTGTAGCTCCACTGTGTACAATCACGTGGCTACATTATGGTCAATTCATGGAAATATGGATCCACATTGTATGTTTAGTGGCCATATTCTTAGTTAGTACCCTCATGGATTCACAATGTTTGGTCGATGACCATGCTTTGAGTCCATTTTGTCTGATCATGGGTATGCCTACCTCGAGATGATATATGTATACTAATTAGTGATTGCATGCAACTTCCGACAATTTCTTCTTCTTCAGGTCCTTAATGCACAACTTTTGCAAACTGTTTTAGCCATCATTTTCTCTTCTGACCTCACGCTTTGGGGGTAATATGTTATACACCATTTTCCACGACTAGACAAGTGTTGCAAGTGTCCCATTTCTTGCTAAGTGTCACATCTCCCTTTTCTAAGTTTCACAATTGTGACATCTCACCTCGAAAGTGTCGCAACTGCAATGGGGTAATGTCATGGCATAAGTGTTGTACTTTTCTAAGTATTACGACCTTGAAACCATGTAAAAATCACATGTCATGATCCCTAGTGATGTTAAATGATGTAGGAGCATCGTTAGCAAAGCCCACATGGAGGGACAACTCAACACCATACCGCACCTTTTAAATTAATCAGAATCTAAAAGTTGTTGTTTATTCTGCAGATCCATTTTGAACGGATGATTGAATAAGAGAAAAACACTCGAAAACTGAATGATCGTGAGAGGTCCAGGAGTTTCACTCTCAGTCTTGAATGTAATGGAGCTTGATTAGTTTTTAGCGGTTACTTTGATAGGAGAGGTAGTCGGAGGGAACCCTAGAGGACCTCTTGTATATGTAGATGCATGGTATGCCTAAAGGAGGCTGCTACAAATTAGATAGGATATTGTTTTGATTTAGTTATCATTTTCATAACTGTATCCATTTACTTTTGAATGAATATAACAGAAGAAAATTGATCCAAACGTGTAGAACTATTATTGTTTGCAATTCCCTATTATTGTGTTTTCATGAATGAATGAATCTCGTTACAAGTATATGAAATTGTGAAGTGTTTGCATAAATTTCAATTGTTTCTCTTCGTTTGAGCTTGTGCAAGGTGTGCACACAGTCTGCAAGGAGTGTGATGACAGAGTCTGTTTCGGCTCATAAGCTCAAAAGAGATAGCGTAAAGTTTCCTTTGCAAGGAGTGCAAAGTGACTGCTCCAAGTCATGCACAATCATTCACAATAATCCGAACCTTGCGTAAGAATCTGATGCAAGGAGTGCACAGATCTGAAATTCGACTAAGTGTTGAAGTGACTCTTTAATAATTCAAGAGAGTCGGAGATGAGAAAGCTCAGGAGAGATAGCGTTGATCTTCATCAGCAGAAGTGCAAGGAGTGCACAGGAACAACTCTGTGTTGAGTTCAGATAGAGACAAAGCTATATAACACTCTATAAAGAGGAGCTCTATAAGGTGTGCATCGAGCAAGAGGAATGCTAGGAGGGAAAGAAGAATTTATTTTCAAGAAATCCTTCAGATATGAGTTTGAAGAAATACTAGAAAAGCAATGAGTGCGTGGGAAATCAATATCCTCTAAGGATCAAGCTCAGAAGGGACAACTCTTTTCATAAGTGCAGAAGAGACCCAATAGATAGACTCAAAGGATGAGCAAAGGTCGAAGCCTTTGAATACTTAGAAAATATTCTAAGTCTGAAGATATCAAAAGATCAGGAGAGAGGGAAACAATGGCCATTGGATCACAACATAGAAGATCCTTCATTGTGGAAGAAAGAAAAAGTTTGATATTTGAGAATTCCAAAGTATGGAATTCCAAAATGACCCCGCCGTCGATATGGGAGAGGGAGATTTGAACTATTGGAGGTAGATCTCGGTCGTCCATTTAGAAGCACCATCAATATCATGAGATTGACGGTCACCTCACATTGTGGGGATAGAATATGCTCGAGCTTTACGAAGTTGAGGGCATGCCACAATCCAAACCATGGTTTTGGAGAAAGGACGCATGGAGGCTTAAGGTGAATTGTAGGATGAAAAGTAGTTTGGTCTCAAACCACCTTTGAGTGTGCCCCCAATCCCGTGTTTGTGTGAGGTAACTTGCTAAGGTCACCTCTAAGGAGGAGCCAAGGAAAATGGGAGAGTGGAATTTCTAAAGTCTTGGAGTCCCAAAGTGATTTGGGACCGTCCATCATCTGGAAGGACGCGTGGTAGAAATCCATCAGTTTCGGGTGAAGACGCTTCGAGAGGAATGAGTGCACAGAAGTTTGAAACTTTTGAAACATGAAGAGCCAAAGTAAGTTTCAACCATTCGATTCAAGCGGACACACGACATAAATCCTCAAACTTCAAAGGGAAGTAAAAGTTGAGATTTGAGAATCCTGAAGTCCCGAAGCAGACGATAACCTTTGATTTGAAAGTGGACATGTGGCACCAGATATAGAACTCCGGATACATAGCACTCTGTAGGAAAGCAGAGGGAAAAAGCGCTGAAGTCCCGAAGAAGATTTCAATCGTTTTTCGAGGAGGGAGATGAAGGACTGTTGATTTGGTTGAGGAGACTAAAGTCCTGAAGCGAGAGCAGAGCCGTTGATTTAGAAGGACGTGTGGCAGATAATCTGCCATTTCAGAGAAATCTCTCTAGAAGAAATGAGAGGTTGAGAACTGAAAAGCCCGAAGGCTAGATTCGCAGAGGAAATCATAGCCGCACATCTGTAGTGACAGGTGTCAACAAATATTCCACTTTGAAATATACCTACTGAGGAGGAAGCGAGAGTTGAGAGTTGAAATTCCTGAAGACCAGAAAGCTAGAATCAATCGTAGTCGTTGGTTTGGAAGAGAGATGTGTGCCGAAAAATCATGGAGGTCTGGGAAGGTGCGTGAAAAAAATAAAGGAGGATAGATAGCAATCGTTGATCATGGATCATTGTCGAAAGTGAGATATTAACGGTTAAGAAGAATTATGGGGCTAGAACATAATTGGATCTTAATTTTTCTTGAGCGGGCTGCAATTGAAACCATGGTATCACAGAAGGAATACGTGGCACTTTGTAGTGAATTGCAGGGCGAAAAGAGGGTTGGCCTAAAACCACCCTTGGACGCGCCCGCAATTGCATATTTTCGTAAGGTCATAGCCCAGGGACATATGAAGGAACGGACTAATGAAAAAGAAGCTAGCACCTGAAACTTGACATTTTAGAAGCGTGTAGATAGAGGTCACGGGTATCACAGGACCTATGCCTTAAGAGAAAAGGAGGCATGTGTATAATTATTTTGGGTTCAATAAGGATTCCGAAGGGTCGATCCGACTTAGAAGGAAGAAAGATCCTAGACCAAGAGGTTGTGCATCCCCGAGGAGAGGAGGGGGGGTCTGCATCAAGTGGTATCAGAGATAAATTTTTGCTTGTAGACAATAGGAAAAAGAGGAAGAGAGATAAAGGAGATATTCTGATATCATCAAGAGGTATCAACGTTGATTTGTCCATAGATTTCAGATGAAGGAGATAGAAAAGACAATCTGAATACACCAAGTAGTATCAAGAACTGAATTGTGTTTACAAATTGTAGGCAAAGGTGAAAAGGTGGATAGAAATAATTTGATGACATCAAATGGTCTCAGAAGCTGGAGTTTTCCTATAGAACAATGGGTAAAGGAAAAGGGACATAGTACTGATGCTCTGTGAATATTGTTGAAAAATGTGCATCTAATGGTAGATATATAGGAGGGATGAAGACACAAAAGATGGCTACTGAAGGCCATGAGCGTGATCGAAGAGGAGACCTCCAATAGAAGAGTAAATAAGAAATTTACAAGGAGCTCATTGAGATAAGAGAAAGAATGGAACAACTAACATTGAAAATGTAGCAGGAGACAAAGGTACACTAGAGGTACGAATGGAATCTGAACAGGAAGGTAAAATGGCATGTTCAAAAGTTGTTGGCTAGAAAACAACAACAAGAGTTGAGGAAGTGGTTGAGGCATGCTGAAACCCTCAGTGACATAGAGGAGGAACTGATTCACATTTGTGAACCATAGACTAGGAGAAATGTCAGTGATGAGGAGGAGAAGAGATCAGTTGAGGATATCATAAACTGCAAGGGGGACATAAGTGAACTTTCAAGTTGCCAGGTTTGAAATGAAAGAAGATCAATGGATGGTCTCATAGACTACCAGGAGGGAAGTGATGGAAGTTCAAGTTTCTAGGTGAGAAATGGAGAGAGATCGGGTGAGCTCATAGATTGCCAGGTGGGAAGAGAGAAAATCCCAAGTTGTCAGGTGGGAAAGGGAGAAGATATGAACTCAGTTGAGAGTTCATATCAACAAGGATTTCTGATGGAAGAAGATCAGAGCTGTGTTATTATAATTGGGGGAATTCAAATATTCCTACCAAATAGTCCAGTAGAGGCAAATACAAGCATTGCGCATAGTCCAACAGAGGCAAATACAATCATTGCACATGAGGAGATAGTGCAACAAGAATCCAAGAAAGAGACCATGGAGACAAGTGCTTTTAAAGCTAACTGTGTATGTGATGTAGGTGCATCAAAGGAAAGGCAACCAACCAATAATGTCAAAGAGGAGGAGAAGGAGAAAACACTGATGTTTGTCCCAACAGAAAAAGAGGAGAATTCAGATGAATTGCTCACTCAATGGGAGAGAGAGATGAATATGATGGAGGATTGGTTGGACAATCCAAAACCAGAAGATGGATGCTAGGAGACAGTCATGCATATTTCAGGAGAAGAGAATTCAACAGAATTTCTCAAAATTTTCAGCTAGGAAGCTGAAAGGGAGATAACTGCAACATTGGAGCTTGCAGAAGAAGAGGAAGCAAACAACATAGATTTTGTTGAGCTGTATGAGGAATTAGAAGCCTAGGAGAGAAGAGTAAATATGCAGAGTAGGAATCTCCAACCGACCAAATTGGAAACAAGTGAAGGAGCATACCAGCCTGGGGAGCAACTGAAGGAAGTTGGAGTTGAACCAACAGAAGAGGAGATTGTTGGCCCTTGACCAAGTTTTGGGAGATCCTTGGTCAAGTTTGACCTATTTTGGGACTTCGATAGCCTGTTGAATATAGAGTGAAAGACGAAGCAGAGATCATGGAATCTCGACCCCTTTTTGGGATTTGGGATTATGTAACGGGAATGGGATGTTGACCCATGGGTTTACCCATGTTTAGGCATATTTTTTATGTATAAATAGAAGGCTAGGCAATGTAATAAGTAGTGTGCAAGTTGGTTAAGTGCTAAGAGTTGGATCTATGTGATAAAGAATTGTAAGGCTTCGTGCATACTGTGTGAGACTTGCAGAGCTAAGTGCAAGTCAATGTAAGAGGTTGTGACTGACTGTGAAAGGATTTGTGCTATACCTAGCTCGGGGAAGGAGGATCTGGCGACGTGCGTGCAGATCTCTTGTCCTATGCGGAGTAGGTTTTTTGTGGCTCTATGCATGTAGATGACTGATTGAAGCTAATAAATAAGAAGAGTTAGTGGACGTAACCCCAGGGTGGGGGTGAACCATGTAAATACTGTGTTATTCTGCTCCGTGCAATGTTATGTTTTTTTTATGTCTTTACTTGCTAAGTGCTTTGATATAGATAGATAGATATGTTTGTGCTTTGTGCTTATGATCACCCTGGATAATAGATCTAACCTATGTGATCTTTCTTAGTGCTCGAATCTGCTAGATTTAATCTATTTCTTTATGCTAAGTGCTTAGATACATTAGATCTGGGTGAATGCTGCGATGCTCTATTTTATCTGTGAAGTAGATATTGGTTAGATAATGATGAACTGACGTTTCTAAGTGCTCTACTAAGTGTTATATTCAAACATCTGTGTCCCAACTAAGGTTGGAGACACTTGAGTCCTGCAACCACCCCTGCCTCTACCTCGAGTGAGACTTCATCTGCTTTGTAGGTGTTGCTGAAAGGGCCGATAGTTAGGGTTTTGTTGGTGCGCTATTGTAGCGTTGAACCCTGGGTCAATCTATCAGAAGAGGAAGATGAGAAACAACTTAGTGATGAGACTATAGAAATGGAGTTTGCAACATAGTGTCCAACTAATGTCATAGGAGATGAAGATAACATGAAATTTTAGATTGATCAGATTGTTGAAGAGGAGAAAGAGAACACATTTGAATGTGCCCAAGAGATAGAGAAAGAAGAGAAATCGGTGGAACTGCTCAAAAATTTCAGCTAAGGAGTTGAGCAAGAGATAACTATAGAATACAAACCTACAACAGAGGAGGAAGAAACATATAGCATGGATCTTGTTGATCTATGTGAAGAGATGGAGGCCCTGAAGAGAAGGGTAAAAATGCAAAAGCACCTTCTCCAACAAGTCAAGTTGGAAATTGATGGAGAGAAAAGGCAACAGAGAATACTGTAGGGGGGGAACTAGCCAATGGACCAGCTGGACAAAGAAATAGAGGAGATAAAGAGATTTATGCTGGAATAATCACAAGAAGCAGTCATCAAAGAAGTATGAGACATAAGAAAACCTGCAAAAGAAGCAGGGAAAAAGAAGTTGCAAGGAAAAGGACCAGATGAACAACTCCAAGAGAAAGTATGGGACCCTGGAGGATATCAACAACATGGCAGAGGGAGACATGAGAAAGAGCTCATGTTTTTCCCAACAATGGAGTATGATGCAGGGCATCGTAAGAAAATCCCACGTGGAGGGACAACTCGGTGCCATAGCGAGCCTTTTAAATTAATCAGAATCTAAAAGCTAGCGTTTATTCTACACATTCGTTTTGAACGGATGATTGAAGAAGAGAGAAAATCTCAGAAACTAAATGATTGTTAGAGGTCTGGGAGTTTCACTCTTAGTCTTGAATGTAACAGAGCTTGAGTAGTTGTTAGCGGTTTCTTTGATAGGAGAGGTAGTCGGAGGGAACCCTAGAGCACCTCTTGTATATGTAGATGCATGGTATGCCTAAAGGAGGCTGCTGCAAATTAGATAGGATATTGTTGTGATTTAGTTATCATTTTCATAGATGTAGCCATTTACTTTTGAATGAATATAACATAGGAAAATGGATCCAAATACGTGGAACCGTTATTGTTTGCAATTCCCTATTATTGTGTTTTCATGAATGAATGAATCTCGTTATGAGTATATGAAATTGTGAAGTGTTTGCATAAATTTCAATCGTTTCTCTTCATTTGAGCTTGCAAGGTGTGCACATAGTCCGTAAGGAGTGCGACGACAGAGTATGTTTCAACTCATAAGCTCAAAAGAGATAGTGTAAAGTTTCCTTTTCAAGGAGTGCAAAGTGACTGCTACAAGTTGTGCACAGTCGTCCACAAGAATCCAAACATTGAGTAAGAATCTGCTGCAAGGAGTGCACAGATCCAAAATTTGACTAAGTTTCAAAGTGAATCTTTACTAAGTCAAGAGAGCAGGAGACGATAAATCTCAGAAGAGATAGCGTTGATCTTCATCAATAAAAGTGCAAGGAGTGCACATGAATAACTCTGTATTGATTTTAGAGAGAGACAAAGTTATAGAACACTCTGTAAAGAGGAGATCTGGAAGGTGTGAATCAAGAAAGAGGAATGCTAGGAGGGAGAGAAAAATTTATTTTCAAGAAATCCTTCAGGTCTAAGTTTGACGAAATCCCAAAAACATAAGGAGTGCGTGGGAAATTGAAATCCTCTAAGGATCAAGATCAGGAGGGACAACGCTTTTCATAAGTGCAGAAGAGACCCAATAGACAGACTCGAAGGAGGAGCAAAGGTTGAAGCATTTGAATACTTAGATAATATTCTAAGTTAGAAGAGATCAGAAGCTCAGGAGAGAGGGAAACAGTGGCTGTTGGATCACAAAGCAAAATATCCTTCATTGTAGAAGAAAGGAAAAGTTTGAGATTTGATAATTCTGAAGTTCGGAATTCCAAAACGACCCCAGTCATCGATCTGGGAGAGGGAGATCTAAGCTATTGGAGGTAGATCTCGTTCATCCATTTAGAAGAACCATCAAGATCATGAGATCGAAAGTCACCTCACATTGTGGGGACAGAAGGTTCTCGAGCTTTACGAAGTCGAGGGTGGTCCGTAATCCAAACCACAGTTTTGGAGAAAGGATGCGTGGAGGCTCAAGGTGAATTGTAGGACAAAACATAGTTTGGTCTCAAACCACCTTTGAGCATGCCTGCAATCGTGTGTTTGCATGAGGTGACCACCCAAGGTCACCTCTAAGGAGGATCCAAGGAAAAGGGGAGAGTGGACTTGCTAAAGCCCCAAAGTGATTTGGGACCATCCATTGTCTGGAAGGATGCATGGTGGAAATCCATCAGTTTCGGGTGAAGGCGCTTTGAGAGGAACGAGCACACATAATTTTGAAACTTCCAAAACATGAAGAGACGAAGTAAGATTCAATCATTTGATTCAAGAAGACACACGACATAAATCTAAAAACTTGGAAGGGAAGTGAAAGTTGAGATTTGAGAATCTTGAAGGCCGAAGTCTTGAAGCAGACGACAGTCGTTGATTTTAGAGTGGACGCGTGGCACCAAATATAGAACTCTGGGTATAGAGCACTCCAGAGGAAAGCAGAGGGAGAAAGCATCGAAGTCCCAAAGAAGGTTTCGATCATTGATCGAGGAGGGAGTTGAAGGACTGTTGATCTAGTTGAGGAGACTAAAGTCCCAAAGTGAGAGCAGAGCCATTGATTTAGAAGAATGTGTGGCAGACGATCTGCCATTTTGGAGAAATCTCTCCAGAAGAAATGAGAGGTTTAGAATTGAAACTTCCAAAGGCCAGATTTATGGAGGAAATTGTAGCCGCACATCTGTAGTGACAAGTGTCAACAGATCTTCCGCTTCGGAAGATAGCTTCTAAGGAGGAAGCAAGAGTTGAGAGTTGAAACTCCCGAAGACTGGAAAGACGTAATCAATCGTAGCTGTTGGTTTGGAAGAGACCTACGTGCCGACAGATCATGGAGGTTTGGGAAGGTGCATGAAAGACATGAAAGGAGGATAAATAACAACTGTTGATCACGAATAATCAACGAAAGCGAGATATCGACTGTCGGGAAGAATTGAGGGGACATAACATACTTGGATCTTAATTTTCCTTGAGCGGGCCGCAATTGAAACCATGGTATCACCGAAGGAATACATGGTGCTTTGTAGTGAATTGCGGGGCGTAAAGCAGGTTGGCCTAAAACCACCCTTGGACGCACTTGCAATTGCATATTTCTGTAAGGTTACAACCCAGGGCCATATGAAGGAAGGGGCTAATGAAAAAGGAGCTAGCACCTGAAACTTGACGTTTCAGAAGCGCACAGACAAAGGTCCTGGGTATCATAGGACCTGCGTCTTAGGAGAAAAGGGGGCTTGTGTATAATTGTTTTGGGTTCAATAAGGAGCTCGATGGGTTGATCTGACTCAGAAGGAAGAAATATCCTAGACCAGGAGGTCATGTAGCTCCAAGGAGAGAAAGGGGGGTCTGCATCATTAAAGGAGAAAAACCATCATTTGGAGGTCAAAACCCCACCTTTCCCCTTGTCTTTCTAGCCTTTTTTGAGCAAGGATAACGACCTACCCACTCTGTGGGAGCATCCCTCTTTCTTTGCTAGTTCAAGGGGATTGTTTGGGACACTCTATTTTCCATTATGGGGGAGTTTCCTTGTAGTGAGGATGTTTCCTTGGATCTAGGGGAGTTATTTAGAGAAGAATGTGGTTTGTTTTGGTTGTTTCAACTGATATATGGTTCGACCACCTTCCACCCTATGTTGGGAGAGGTCCATAACCATGCAGATGAAGTAAATATCAACCTCAAGCACCTAATCCTCAACCATACTCCCTAATTACCATGTTGGTTAAGCCTCCCTAATTCTATATAACTAGGGTCATTCATGGTGAAAAGGGGGGACTAGACTGAGTATCAAACTATTGATCTTAAGCGAAACTATCCAAGGAGAATATAAAAAGAGAAAAATTTTTGTTATTAAGGGAAGATATCCATGGATGTGCATTCAAGGGCTGAAGAGGAGGCTTGAAGGAGCAATATCATCTATGAGGTTGTATCTTCATGATTCTTAATTAATGAAACTTGGCCTATTTCCCTAAACTATGTTATTCATTTCTTGTTATGTATGTTTGCTCGTGTTCAAGTTTTCATAAGTATATTACATATTATCTGACATTAGTAGTAGGAGAGAAATTTCTTGATTCTTGTAGATCATCTTCATGAGGGAGCTTTGTATTGGAACTCAACCGTTGGAGAAGCAAGGACAAAATTGAGGAATAAGGTGCAAAATCTTTTCCCTTTCTCTCTCTTTAACTCTCATACAAGAACATATAATACATAATGATGGGAATGTTAGGTACCATTTGTTAGAACTGTCTCAATGCAAGGGAACCCATTTGAGGGGGTTTCCACCTATCTGCATAGGGGATTTTATCGCCACATAATGTGGGCTAACTCATAACCATTATTCAAAGAAAACCACACTACCTAAAATAACCCACTAGTGGTCCATAAGGGGGAAAAATTTCAATCCTGCTAGATGCCTCTGGGTCTTGAGTTGTGTTGACGCTTGAATCCGTTAGGAATGAAACATAAACTTCACAAGGATATAAATCCCCCTCCTTTTTTATAGATGTGGTACTCCTCTTGATATTTTCTTGGGATTTCTAAATATTTGGAATGTGGGACTTGATAGAAGTCCTTCGGGGTAGTCAAATAAACATAAATATTGAAATCAAATAAAAGAAAAATGTTTTTGTTTTCTTTTTAAAGAAAGTTCCGGAGAAAGGACCAGAAACCATACACTCCACACATTTAAAGTAAATATGCAAAATTTCCTCACATCCATCATAGTTTAAGATAAAGATTTCTGATCACATAAAATAAAAAGGAGATGATATGCATGCAAAAGAGAAATTTAATAGAGTGGACACATGGGCAGCTCAAATAAAGATAATGATAGATCAACCTAAAGTAATTTATATTCTTAAAATAGGGTTACAAATCACAATCAAGATTGTTCCCAAAGTAGTTCTCTCAAAATTTCCGAAAAATATATAGTATGTTACATATTCTTGAAATTGTAAATGTGTTTGTCATAAAGACTATGATTGGGGCTCCCGTGGGCCATAAATCCAATAAATACAAGAAGTGATCTTTTATAAGGAAGACAATGGGTAATAGAAGAACAACAAGACCTAGTAAGAAGAAAACAAGAAGTTATCAGACTTCGGTTAAACCTTTCTAATGAAAGAGGTGGAATAATTGGATGAAGGAACTGATAAAGAAATAGACATGTGATTAGCATAGACTTACTATGATGGTTTCTCATATGTTCATTTGCTTGTCAATTTCCTTTTATCATTTTCATCAACAGTTACAGTAATCGTCTCAACTGCTTCTTCCCCTTCATTTGTTAGTTTATCGATAGATTTCTTGAACCATTATTTGATGTAACTTTTCATAGGTGCCACGTTGATTTCATGTTGGATTTTAATGTTGAACATATTTCCCTCCAAGTCTCGTAGATCAAGGGAGATTCCATGTAATGCTTCTTCAATATCCTTATTTTTTATGGAGTAATCCACTAGCCAATTATCTATGGTGTCCTCATCATATTCAATTATACCATAGAATTTTTCAATTGACAATCCTTTAAAAATATCAACTTGCTCATCGAACTATTGTTTTGTTAGGAACAATGAGTTAAGAATCAACTTGGGATGTTGGACTTCGTTAGTGATTCTGGCTATGTCCACCTCCTTTTTGAATAGTTCTTCTCTCCTTGTTATGCCTTTTGAATTATGTTATTTAAGTTCTTTATTTTTTCTCTCCAGCAGGCATTCAACTGCTTGATTCGACTTTGAGAGGGAAGGTCCTCCTCTCTTCTCTTTAGATATGACATGTTGGAAACTTTAACACCAAAGGGTACCATGGCATCAAGGTAGAAACGTTCTTAATTTTTTAGGTTAGTCTGTAAATACTCATGGAAGGAATGCACCCTCAAGCCAAAATAAATTCTGTTATTTGAAATTTCCCAAGATTCTGTGATCAATGCCATTCTTTTCTTGATATTATTCTCCACATAGTTCTTTACTGAAGTGAGTAAGCTTGAGGATCCATTTTCATTTAGCAACGAGAATGGTGGGTTCAACTATTGTCAAAGGGATGGAAA
>JASDQU010736709.1:121879-132680 GCA_032191745.1 Picea mariana | reverse complement strand
CGTGTTTGTCTTCAGAATCACAAAAAATGGAAAGTTGCCGACGGGACAAAAAGCTTTGGGTCAGTTAACTAAAACTCCCGGCCATGCATGGCCGAGAGTTCGTCCAAAACCCTAGCTCCTTCTAGCCTATAAAAGAAGGGGTAGGGGTACCATTTGGAGGAGGAAAATCATAGAAAAGAAACTCTGCCCAATTTCCGAATCTGTTTTGTCCCAACTCTTTATCCTTTCCTCAAGCTTTAGGAGAATTCAAGCAAAGCAGTTGGAGGACAAAGAAGAGGATGAGCCCAGGATCAGGATCAAGGAACGATGGCCGATCTCTATTATCATTGTAAGTTGATTCATCTTGAGATTAATAAAGAGTACTTTTTCCATCCCAATGCACGAGTCTTATATGTTTTATTTGATTTATGCTTAATCTCTAACCCTCTAGTAGAAAAATAGCATGCATGCGTAGTTCTTTTGTCTTGATTGCAGGATCGTCTTTGGAAGGAGCAGTAGAAGCAAGGAGATAAAGTGCAACAGAGGATCTACACCAAGCGTCGATAAAAAGGTTAGTCGGTTCTTTCCATGTTTGCATGTGAAAAAGGGTTTTAGGTTTGGGGTAGAAGGTTAAAAGTAATTTCTTAAGGGTCACGATCTGCATGCAAGTTTAAGCCCTAGCTTGTTAGTCCGTAGGGTATAATTTCCCCACAACAACCTTGAAGAACTTTAGAAGTCCATAGTTCTCAATTCTACCATGGTGTTTGGATCTCGCAAGGCGACGAAATAATCAACCTCATGTTCTATTTATTTCCACTCCAGCATTGTCGAATTTCCCTACAAAAAATAATTAAAATATGTTAGTGAAACTCTCCATCCAAACCTGTCCTAGACGCTCCCTACGACATGCTACGGGCTCGTCCTTTCTTAGGGTGCATTTGAAATCCCTAGGACGGATCAAAACCCAAAAAACACACCATGAAATGTAGAAAAATGACCATCAAAAGAAAGAGAGTGAATAGGCCACCAACCTGGTTCAGGAGAGAGGTGAAATGATCAATCGAAGCTCCCGAAATCGTTTCCTAAAAATTGCTCAAGAAAGGGGTAAATTTCTCCAATTTCTCCACACACAACTTGGCAAGGTAAAAATGAATATTTTTTACCCTTTTTAATCTTTTTTAACTTATTCATTCTTACCTTCTTTAGATTTTTTTACATTAAATATCCTTTAATGAGCTTTTTTCAACAAAATTTTAATGGGATTTATGACATTTTTCATCTAGATATTGTTTTCCTAGCAAGGCCTTATGAATACTAATTTACAGAATGATCTCATTCTCCAGCAAACAATCTTTTGACTTTTTCAATCTCTTTAAACTTTGAAAACTCGTCTTTTGATGTTTGTTTTACCTTGTTTTCGGCTTTGAAAGACTACATTACAGAAAAGGACCTCATTGGATATTCCTTTAAGCTCTTTTCAAACTCTTTAAAATTGAAAAGATTGTCAAGTGATCTTGTTGTCTTTCACGCTCGTTAAACTGAATTAGAAAGAACGTCTGTTGAGCACTAGTTTATAAATTTTTTGATCTCATCAGACTACTTATGAAAAAGGAAAACCCTGACCATCTTGGTTAGGAGAGTTCTCTCGAGCATTGTTTTATACTTTTTTTCGGGCTTCGAATACTAAGATTCATGAAAAATTCCATTGTGATTCTTCTTTCTAAATCTTTTCAGACTCTCTAAATATGAAAAGACTACCAAGTTTCCTTTCTATGGACTCATAAAATTACACAGATAAGGACCCATTTGGGACCGAGCATATGTTATTCTCTTCAATCCTGTTAACAAACAAAGAGGTACTCATCCATCATGATGGGGGAAAATTGGGAAGTGGGTCAAGTTCTTATATATTAATGGTAGTTATTTTTTTGCCCTTGAACAAGGAACTTGTCTCCTCTTTGGGATATCTTCTTGTCTCCACGTCATTCCAATCCTATTTGTCGTCATAATATTTTGAATAGAACCTTTGGTTGTCGGCACATTTGATTTTTTTCTGTATGTTGTTGAGTCAATGTTTCCAAGTCATCTATCGTGCTACCACATGTTCAAGGGAAGTCAACCTCTGAAGTGTCATTTACCGTCATCCTCATGTCAGTTCAAACTCATTTGATCCATCACCATTCCTCACTATCCTACATTTGTTTCGTGTTGATGATGGGGGATACATCATCTCCCTCCTTCAACGAGTCTTTTGTTGTCGACTTCAATACATCATTTGGGAACTAGACTTAGAAACCAGTTAGTACCTTGGGACCTACATGCCTAAATGGTAGGTTTCCTCACATTCGACAGTGGGTTTACATCATCAACCTTTGATCGAATGATTCCACAAGTGTTTGAATTCAACTCATTCATTCACACTCCCTGGACTGTACTAGTGGTACCTTGGGAATCATTGTAATAATTGGTGATCTCCCTCGCACTTGTTAATGATTTTCATCATTGACCAATAATCAAGTGGGTTATACCATGTTCGACGTCAACACATTTATTCACATATATAGAACCGTACCAAGTGTTGGATTTGGATGAAGACCCTAGGACCCTTTATGTCACCTCATTCATATCTATGCCTATCCCAGGCTACACTAGAGATTATGAACTTCTATGTACTGATGTATACTTTTACATAGATCCGTGTTGTATTGGTCTATGGATATGTTTTATCATGTTGTAGCTCCACTGTGTATAATCGCGTGGCTACATTATGGTCGATTCATGGAAATATGGATCCACATTGTATGTTCAGTGGCCATATTCTTAGTTAGTACCCTCATGGATTCACAGTGTTTGGTCGACGACCATGCTTTGAGTCCATTTTGTCTGAGCATGGGTATGCCTACCTCGAGATGATATATGTATACTAATTAGTGATTGCATGCAACTTCCGACAAGTTCTCCTTCTTCAGGTCCTTGATGCACAACTTTTGCAAACTGTTTCAGCCATCATTTTCTCTTCTGACCTCACGCTTTGGGGGGAATATGTTATACACCATTTTCCACAACTAGACAAGTGTTGCAAGTGTCCCATTTCTTGCTAAGTGTCACATCTCCCTTTTCTAAGTTTCACAATTGTGACATCTCACCTTGAAAGTGTCGCAACTACAATGGGGTAATGTCATGGCATAAGTGTTGTACTTTTCTAAGTATTACGACCTTGACACCATGTAAAAATCACATGTCATAATCCCTAGTGATGTTAAATGATGTAGGAGCATCATTAGCAAAGCCCACATGGAGGGACAACTCAACGCCATAGCGCACATTTTAAATTAATCAGAATCTAAAAGCTGTCATTTATTCTGCAGATCCATTTTGAATGGATGATTGAAGAATAACGAAACACTCGAAAACTGAATGATCGTGAGAGGTCTAGGAGTTTCACTCTCAGTCTTGAATGTAACGGAGCTTGAGTAGTTGTTAGCGGTTACTTTGATAGGAGAGGTAGTCGAAGGGAACCCTAGAGGACCTCTTGTATATGTAGATGCATGGTATGCCTAAAGGTGGCTGCTACAAATTAGATAGGATATTGTTGTGATTTAGTTATCATTTTCATAACTATATCCATTTACTTTTGAATGGATATAACAAAGGAAAATTGATCCAAACACATGGAACTATTATTGTTTGCAATTCCCTATTATTGTGTTTTCATGAATGAATGAATCTCGTTACAAGTATATGAAATTGTGAAGTGTTTGCATAAATTTCAATCGTTTCTCTTCGTTTGAGCTTGTGCAAGGTGTGCACACAATCCGCAAGGAGTGCGATGACAGAGTCTGTTTCGGCTCATAAGCTCAGAAGAGATAGCGTAAAGTTTCCTTTGCAAGGAGTGCAAAGTGACTACTCCAAGTCGTGCATAGTCGTTTGCAAGAATCCGAACCTTGCGTAAGAATCTGATGCAAGGAGTGCACATATCTGAAATTCGACTAAGTGTCGAAGTGACTCTTTAATAATTCAAGAGAGCCGGAGATGAGAAAGCTCAGGAGAGATAGCGTTGATATTCATCAGAAGAAGTGCAAGGAGTGCACAGGAACAACTCTGTGTTGAGTTCATAGAGAGACAAAGTTATATAACACTCTGTAAAGAGGAGCTCTATAAGGTGTGCATCGAGCAAGAGGAATGCCAGGAGGGAAAGAAGAATTTATTTTCAAGAAATCCTTTAGATCTGAGTTTGAAGAAATCCTAGAAAAGCAATGAGTGTGTGGGAAATAAATATCCTCTAAGGAGCAAGCTCAGAAGGGACAACTCTTTTCATAAGTGCAGAAGAGACCCAATAGATAGACTCAAAGGAGGAGCAAAGGTCGAAGCCTTTGAATACTTAGAAAATATTCTAAGTCAGAAGATATCAGAAGCTCATGAGAGAGGGAAACAATGGCCATTGGATCACAACGTAGAAGATCCTTCATTGTGGAAGAAAGGAAAAGTTTGATATTTGAGAATTTCGAAGTCTGGAATTCCAAAATGACCCCGCCGTCGATCTGGGAGAGGGAGATTTGAAATGTTGGAGGTAGATCTCGGTCGTCTGTTTAGAAGCACCGTCAAGATCATGAGATCGACGATCACCTTGCATTGCGGGGATAGAAGGTGCTTGAGCTTTACAAAGTCGAGGGTAGGCCACAATCCAAACCACGGTTTTGGAGAAAGGACGCATGGAGGCTTAAGGTGAATTGCAGGATGAAAAGTAGTTTGGTCTCAAACCACCTTTGAGTGTGCCCGCAATCCTGTGTTTGCGTGAGGTAACCTCCTAAGGTCACCTCTAAGGAGGAGCCAAGGAAAATGGGAGAGTGGAATTACTAAAGTCTCGAAGTCCCGAAGCGATTTGGGACCGTCCATCATCTGGAAGGATGCGTGGCAGAAATCCATCAGTTTTGGGTGAAGGCGCTCCGAGAGGGATGAGTGCATAGAAGTTTGAAGCTTCTGAAACATGAAGAGCTGAAGTAAGTTTCAACCATCTGATTCAAGCGGACATGCGACATAAATCCTCAAACTTCGAAGGGAAGTGGAAGTTGAGATTTGAGAATCCTAAAGTCCCGAAGCAGATGACATCCTTTGATTTGAAAGTGGACATGTGGCACCAGATATAGAACTTCGGGCACATAACACTCTAGAGGAAAGCAGAGGGCAAAAGCGCTAAAGTCCCGAAGAAGATTTCAATCGTTGATCGAGGAGGGAGCCGAAGGACCATTGATCTAGTTGAGGAGACTAAAGTCCTGAAGCAGGAGCAGAGCTGTCGATTTAGAAGGACGTGTGGCATACGATCTGCCATTTTAGAGAAATCTCTCTGGAAGAAACGAGAGGTTGAGAATTGAAAATCCCGAAGGCTAGATTCATAGAGGAAATCATAGTTGCACATCTGTAGTGACAGGTGTCAGCAGATCTTCCACTTTGAAATATACCTACTAAAGAGGAAGCGAGAGTTGAAAGTTGAAACTCCCGAAGATCGAAAATCCAGAATCAATCGTAGCCATTGGTTTGGAAGAGAGATGTGTGCTGAAAAATCATGGAGGTCTGGGAAGGCGCGTGAAAAAAAAGAGAGGAGGATAGATAGAAACCGTTGATCATGGATCATCGTCGAAAGTGAGATATCAACAGTTAAGAAAAATTATGGGGCCAGAACATACTTGGATCTTAATTTTCCTTGAGCGGGTTGCAATTGAAACCATGGTATCACATAAGGCATACGTGGCATTTTGTAGTGTATTGCGGGGCGAAAAGAGGGTTGGCCTAAAACCACCCTTGGATGCGCCTGCAATTGCATATTGTCGTAAGGTCATAGCCCAGGTCCATATGAAGGAAGGGACTAATGAAAAAGGAGCTAGCGCCTGAAACTTGACATTTCAGAAGCGTGCAGAAAAAGGTCACAAGTATCACAGGACCTACGCCTTAGGAGAAAAGGAGGCCTGTGTATAATTATTTCTGGTTCAATAAGGAGCCCGAAGGGTCGATCCGACTTAAAAGGAAGAAAGATTCTAGACCAGGAGGTTGTGCAGCCCCGAGGAGAGCAGGGGGGTCTGCATCAAGTGGTATCAGAGCTAAATTTTTTCTTGTAGACAAAAGGAAAAAGAGGAAGAGAGATAAAGGAGATATTATGATATCATCAAGAGGTATCAATGTTGATTTGTCCATAGATTTCAGATGAAGGAGATAGAAAAGACAATCTGAATACACCAAGTAGTATCAAGAACTGAATTGTGTTTGCAGATTGTAGGCAAAGGTGAAAAGGTGGATAGAAATAATCTGATGACATCAAATGGTCTCATAAGCTAGAGTTTTCATGTAGAACAATGGGTAAAGGAAAAGGGACAGAGTACTGATGCTCTGTGAATATTGTTGCAAAATGTGCATCTAATTGTAGATAGCCAAGAGGGATGAAGACACAAAAGATGCCTACTGAAGGCCATGAGTGTGATCGAAGAGGATACCTCCAGCAGAAGAGGAAATAAGAAATTTACAAGGGGCTCATTGAGATAAGAGCAAGAATGGAACAACTAACATTGAAAATGTAGCAGGAGACAAAGGTACACTAGAGGTACGAATGGAATCTGAACAGGAAGGTAAAATGGCATGTTCAAAATTTGTTGGCCAGAAAAAAAAAAACAAGAGTTGAGGAAGTGGCTGAGGCATGCTGAAACCCTCAGTGACATAGAGGAGGAACTGATTCACATCTGTGAACCAGAGACTGAGAGAAATGTCAGTGATGAGAAGGAGAAGAGATCAATTGAGGATATCATAAACTGCAAGGGGGGCATAAGTGAACTTTCAAGTTGCCAGGTGGGAAATGAAAGAAGATCAGTGGATGGTCTCATAGACTACCAGGAGGGCAGTGATGGAAGTTCAAGTTTCCAGGTGGGAAATGGAGAGAGATCGGGTGATCTCATAGATTGCCAGGTGGGAAGAGAGAAAATCCCAAGTTGTCAGGTGGGAAAGGGAGAAGAGATGAACTTAGTTGAGAGTTCATATCAGCAAGGATTTCTGATGGAAGAAGATGAGAGTTGTGTTATTATAATTGGGGGAATTCAAATATTCCTGCCAAATAGTCCAGCAGAGGCAAATACAAGCATTGCGTATAGTCTAGCAGAGGCAAATACAAGAATTGCACATGAGGATATAGTGCAACAAGAATCCAAGAAAGAGACCATGGAGACAAGTGCTTTTAAAGCTAACTGTGTCTGTGATGTAGGTGCATCAAAGGAAAGACAACCAACCAATAATGTCAAAGAGGAGGAGAAGGAGAAAACACTGATGTTTTCCCCAACAGAAAAAGAGGAGAATTCAGATGAATTGCTCACTCAATGGAAGAGAGAGATGAAGATGATGGAGGATTGGTTGGACAATCCAAAACTAGAAGATGGATGCTAGGAGATAGTCATGCATATTTCAAGAGAAGAGCATTCAGCAGAATTTCTCAAAATTTTCAGCCAGGAAGCTGAAAGGGAGATAACTGCAACATTGGAGCTTGCAGAAGAAGAGGAAGCAAACAACATAGATTTTGTTGAGCTGTATGAGGAATTAGAAGCCTAGGAGAGAAGAGTAAATATGCAAAGTAGGAATCTCCAACCGACCAAATTGGAAACAAGTGGAGGAGCATACCAGCCTGGGGAGCAACTGAAGGAAGTTGGAGTTGAACCAACACAAGAGGATATTGTTGGCCCTTGACCAAGTTTTGGGAGATCCTTGGTCAAGTTTGACCTATTTTGGGACTTTGATAGCCTGTTGAAGAAAGAGTGCAAGACGAAGCAGAGATCACGGGATCTCGACCCCTTTTTGGGATTTGGGATTATGTAACAGGAATGGGATGTCGACCCATGGGTTTACCCATGTTTAGGCGTATTTTGTATGTATAAATAGAAGGTTAGGCAATGTAAGAAGTAGTGTGCAAGTTGGATAAGTGCTAAGAGTTGGATCTGTGTAATAAAGAATTGTAAGGCTTCGTGCATACTGTGTGAGACTTGCAGAGCTAAGTGCAAGTCATTGTAAGAGGTTGTGACCGTCTGTGAAAGGATTTGTGCTATACCTAGCTCGGGGAAGGAGGATCTAGAGACGTGCGTGTAGATCTCCTGTCCTATGCGGAGTAGGGTTTTTGTGGCTCTGTGCATGTAGATGATGGATTGAAGCTAATAAATAAGAAGAGTTGGTGGACGTAGCCCCAAGGTGGGGGTGAACCATGTAAATACTGTGTTATTCTGCTCCATGCGATGTTATGATTTGTTTATGTCTTTACTTGCTAAGTGCTTTGATATAGATAGATAGATATGTTTGTGCTTTGTGCTTATGATGACCCTGGATGATAGATCTGACCTATGTGATCTTTCTTAGTGCTCGAATCTTCTAGATATAATCTATTTCTTTATGCTAAGTTCTTAGATACATTATATCTGGGTGAATGCTGCGATGCTCTATTTTATCTGCGAAGTAGATATTGGTTAGATAATGATGAACTGACGGTGCTAAGTGCTCTACTAAGTGTTATAATCACACATCTGTGTCCTAGCTAAGGTTGCAGACACTTGAGTCCTGCAACCACCCCTGCCTCTACCTTGGGTGAGACTTCATCTGCTTTGCAGGTGTTTCCGAAAGGGCCGATAGTTAGGGTTTTGTTGGTACGCTGTTGTAGCGTTGAACCCTGGGTCAATATGTCAGAAGAGGAAGATCAGAAACAACTTAGTGGTGAGACTATAAAAATGGAGTCTGCAATAGAGTGTCCAACTAATGCCACAGGATATGAAGATAACATGAAAGTTTAGATTGATCAGATTGGTGAAGAGGAGAAAGAGCACACATTTGAATGTGCCCAAGAGATAGAGAAAGAAGATAAATCGGTGGAACTGCTCAAAACTTTCAGCCAAGGAGCTAAGCAAGAGACAACTGTAGAAAACAAACCTACAACAGAGGAGGAAGAAACATATAGCATGGATCTTGTTGATCTATGTGAAGATATGGAGGCCCTGGAGAGAAGGGTACAAATGCAAAAGCACCTTCTCCAATAAGTCAAGTTGGAAATTGATGGAGAGAAAAGGCAACATAGAATGCTGTAGGAGGAAAACCAGCCAATGGACCAACTGGACAAAGAAATAGAGGAGATAAAGAGATTTATGCTGGAAGCATCACAAGAAGCAGTGATCAGAGAAGTATGAGACATAAGAAAACCTGCAGGAGAAGCAGGGAAAAAGAAGTTGCAAGGAAAAGGATCAGATGAACAGCTCCAAGAGAAAGTATGGGACCCTGGAGGATATCAACAACATGGCAGAGGGAGCCATGAGTAAGAGATCATGTTTTTCCCAATAGTGGAGTATGATGCAGGGCATCGTAAGCAAAGCCCACGTGGAGGGACAACTCGGTGCCATAGCGCGCCTTTTAAATTAATCAGAATCTAAAAGATGGCGTTTATTCTGCAGATCCGTTTTGAACGGATGATTGAAGAAGAGATAAAATCTTAGAAACTAAATGATCGTGAGAGGTCTGGGAGTTTCAATCTTAGTCTTGAATGTAACAGATCTTGAGTAGTTGTTAGCGGTTGCTTTGAGAGGAGAGGTAGTAAGAGGGAACCCTAGAGGACCTCTTGTATATGTAGATGCATGGTATGCCTAAAGGAGGCTGCTGCAAATTAGATAGGATATTGTTGTGATTTAGTTATCATTTTCATATCTATAGCCATTTACTTTTGAATGAATATAACAGAGGAAAATGGATCCAAATACGTGGAACTGTTATTGTTTCCAATTCCCTGTTATTGTGTTTTCATGAATGAATGAATCTCGTTACGAGTATATGAAATTGTGAAGTGTTTGCATAAATTTCAATCGTTTCTCTTCATTTGAGCTTGTGCAAGGTGTGCACACAGTCCATAAGGAGTGCGACGACAGAGTATGTTTCGGCTCATAAGCTCAAAATAGATAGTGTAAAGTTTCCTTTTCAAGGAGTGCAAAGTGACTTCTACAAGTCGTGCACAGTCATCCGCAAGAATCCGAACCTTGAGTAAGAATCTGCTGTAAGGAGTGCACAGATCCAAAATTTGACTAAGTGTCGAAGTGAATCTTTACTAAGTCAAGAGAGCAGGAGATGATAAATCTCAGGAGAGATAGCATTGATCTTCATCAACAGAAGTGAAAGGAGTGCATATGAACAAATCTGTATTGATTTTAGAGAGAGACAAAGTTATAGAACACTCTGTAAAGAGGAGCTCTGGAAGGTGTGCATCAAGCAAGAGGAATGCTAGGAGGGAGAGAAGAATTTATTTTCAAGAAATCCTTCGAGTCTGAGTTTGAAAAAATCCCAGAAACATAAGGAGTGTGTGGGAAATCAAAATCCTCTAAGGATCAAGATCAGAAGGGACAACACTTTTCATAAGTGGAGAAGAGACCCAATAGACGGACTCGAAGGAGGAGCAAAGGTTGAAGCCTTTGAATACTTATATAATATTCTAAGTCAGAAGAGATCAGAAGCTCAGGAGAGAGGGAAACAGTGGCCGTTGGATCACAACGCAAAATATCCTTCATTGCAGAAGAAAGGAAAAGTTTGAGATTTGATAATTCTAAAGTCCGGAATTCCGAAACGACCCCAGTCGTCGATCTGGGAGAGGGAGATCTAAACTATTGGAGGTAGATCTCGTTCGTTCATTTAGAATCACCATCAAGATCATGATATTAAAAGTCACCTCGCATTGCGGGGATAGAAGGTGCTCGAGATTTACGAAGTCGGGGGCGGGCCGTAATCCAAACCACGGTTTTGGAGAAAGGATGCGTGGAGGCTCAAGGTGAAT
>JASDQU010736709.1:93003-104231 GCA_032191745.1 Picea mariana | reverse complement strand
AGAATAGTATTATCTTAAAATATATCATAACTCATACCGTTATCCATCAAACAAACTTGGGTCCATTACCCAAACCTGGGGTCTCCAACTTCTCATGGCCATAACTCTCTAACCATGAGGAGTTATGTGACGTTCCACATACCACCGGAAATGGAATGACAAGCACTATCCATATAGGATATTTTACATGAAAAAATCATTGTCCTTCATCTCATTATTCCAGATTAAGCATGGTTTCTCTTACTCCGCAAAGCGTCTTCTCATGAGGGATTTCACCATAAGGGGACCACTTTTGAGTTCATCCATATTTACTTATTATAAACCATGAAAAGAAAATAATGAGTCATATTTACATCAAAAAATCTTGGGTCCATTACCCAAACCTTTGTGATGCGGGGCTTTCTTCAAGGGTTTACATCAATGACAACCAACCTTAATCAACAAACATATGTTCCAAATAATTTTCATTAGGGTCAAACCCATTTATCCTTTCAACATACTTGAGATTCAAGTTGTGGAAGTGGTTTGCAAATTCATCGATTTTGTTCATATTTTTGAATACAAAGTCCCCAATTTTCCAAGGCACGGGTATGCATTACTTTTTTCATTTCTCATGAAAAAAGTGTAACCATAAATTATATTTCCTTGCAAATTTTGTAATGAAAATTCTGTCGGATGTATGGCATGGAAGAAAGGACGGATTTTCCTTAGAACCAAAAATCTTGATAACATTGTAATTTTTCCATTTTCTCCAAGGTCCCTTTTTTATCCAAGAATTTACTTTCCTGGGAAAATATTCTTGGGATATATTTTCCAAAAAAAAATCCTTTAAAAATCAAGACAAAGTCATTGAAAACTTCATAAAAATGCAGGGAAGCTTTGTTTCTCCACAATGCTTGGTACCAAAAGGTGACAGGGTCAAATTCACAATTTACCTTCTCGCAGATAAACAATTTAGGAATTTGACAGCAATGTGCTATCGCAAAAACCAAATAATAAGCCATAAATAATTTCTTATCCCTTTTATACTAAGACAACTGGGAAGATATTTCAATGGAAATCATCTTTCCCCAATTGAAAATGGTTTGTTCCTTGATAGTAAAATATAAGATATAAAGAATCATACGGGAAACACTGGTAGTATTTTCTTGGCCTGTCACTATGGTGAATAACCAAGAAATTTCCCAAAAGGGTTTTTTGAACGAGTTGACATGCAACCTGGTAATATATTTAGGGATGGCCACGGGATTTTCCAAGAATTCAAGCAATAGGTCCAGGCCGTTGTCATGCTTTTTTAAGAAGTCCCTGCAATCTTCACCTTTGAAGGCAAGTGTTGGCTCTGGGAGTTTTAGAATTTTATGGAACACTTGAGGTGAAAGAGAGACGAGAGAATGGTCTTTGAGTTGAATCATCCACTGAATTGGTATGTATTTCTCATCACACCAGGAAACTAGTTACTTGCAGTCAAAAACCTCAAGAACACAACATGCATGATCAATTCTAGACGTCCAAATTACTTCCTTCTGAGCATGAAGGGATGAATAGTAAGAATATTCTCTAGACCTTTGAAAATTCTGGTCCTCACGTCCAAAAATGTTCAAAGTATCTCTGAAGACTTGTTTTCGAGTTGTGGCTGCCATAAGTTGATGAGAGCGTTCTTTTAATCCACATGATATTTGAAATGAGCACTTGAGAGATATAATATAATATTCCACAAATCGTGCTTTAATGTGGTTTAATAAGAAATCTCCTCAATCCCCTGGATTATTAATGATTATCTTTACGGGACCTGCATGATGATTTATTAACATTAAACCATACTAAATGCATATTGGGAAAAGCGCGAAGGTGGTGGGGATGGACGGGGGGAATTTAGGATTTGGGAATTTTGTAAACCCGTGAACCCTGAAACCCACGAACCTGTCGTTGCAGTGGGTCGAAAATTGGCTAAGTGTTGTAACACGGTCAATCAAACTTAATATAGGAGAGATGAGATACTTAGGAGCTCAGGGAGTTTGATGGTCAAAATGTAGATCGCGAATTGTTTGGGTACAAAATGTATGTTGCGGAACACGGGATATGAAATCTTGAAACCCGCCAACCCAAGAATCTGCAACTGTAGAAATGGTTAAATATAGAATGATACGACAGTCGGTCGGACTCATGATATGGGAATATCAAGTGAGAACCTGTGAGTCTGTCAACCCGCGAACCCACCATTTTTGTAAAAAACAACTAAGTATAGTAATTAGAATGGGAGAATAGAAGGGAGAAAAGGAAAGGGAAATTTGGGAAGTATAGAAGAGGAAAAAGAAATGGACAAAATAAGTTGGGATAATAGAAAAGGGGAGGGAAATTTTAGAAGTGGGAATTGATCTCAAGACCTGGCTCCAACTGTGGGATGATAACCCCTTGTGGATTTTCAAGAATCCAGAATCTCTCATGACCAAGTGGTTCCACCCATTGGGCTATGGAGTAAGAGTAAGAATATACAAACTGAAAAATAAAATTATGTACAAATGAGAATGAGAAAGTCTTAGGAGAAGAAACCTTTCAAATGTTTCTTGTTGACATGAAGCATTAATATTTTACCCTTCGTATCTTGGAGCATATAGGAGTTAAAACCCAAGATCTTCTCAATGATGTATGGTCTGATCCAGATTGCTTCAAACTTTATATTCATTAACGATTTCTCCTTGGCCTTGTTCCAAAGTAACACCAACTCTCCCTTCTGGAAATTACTTATAGTTGTGCTCTGATCAAAATATCTTTTGACATTCTACTGCCTCTGAGAAGTTTGATTAAGGGCTTTGCTTTGTTATTCTTCCAAATTCAATAACTTGTGGATTCTCCTCTAGATGGGTGAACTGTCTTATGTATCTTTTGTATTAACCACGAAATTTAATGCATTGAGTTTGAGGCTAATTGGCATCTTCGCTTCTTTCCCATAAACCAATGTATATGGGGACATCCCGATGCTATCCTTTGGAGTCATTATACTTTCCCATAATGCATCCGTCAGCTTTAGATGCCAATTCCTCTAGTTCTTGTCAATGGTTTTCTTCTGTATCTAAACAAGTGTTTTGTTCATGGATTCATAAAGGTCGTTACCTTGTGGATAATAATTCAATGATTTACCCATGATGATTCCATATTCTTCACAAAAATCTTTAAACTTCGACCTGAAAAAAATCGAACCATCACCTGTGATAAATTTATCTGGGACACCAAATCTCGAGAAAAGATTGTCTTTTAGGAACTTAATTAGCTCTTCAAAATCAACCTTCTTTAATTCCACTGCTTCCATCCATTTCATGAAATAATATATAGCTATGAGAATGTACATATGCCCCTTTCTATACTTTGGATTAATTGTCCCAACAACATCAAGTCCCCATTGGGAGAACGATTGTTCTATAATTAAGGGTTGTAAAGGAATAAAAAATCTCTTCATCTTTTCTGAAAACTCATGGCATGATGTACACTTCCTTATCGTGTCATACGAATCTCTGAACATTGTTGGCCAATAGAATCCATCTCTTATTATATTGTGGGTGGTGGAAGTAGGTGCAAAGTGTCCACCACATATTCCTTCATGGAATTCTCTTATCAGCTCCTGGGCCTGGTTTTCATCAACACATCTTAGTAGTATACCATCATAATTTCTCCTGAATAGTATATCAACAATCAACACATATTGATTTTCCTTCATCTTCAATGTTCTTCGTTCCTTGGAGTTCATAGTGATAGGGAATTGCTTGGACCTGAAGTAGAATATAATATCTCTGTACCAATCTAAATCAACTAATGATTCTCCTACTGAAAGTGAAATCATTTCATCCACATAATCACCATTCATGATGAATTTGCATAAAACTTGTCCTTTGATAGCCTTTCAAGGTTTAATTTCGATGTCGTATTCTTGTATATTTTCCTTCCAATTATCCCATTTTCCTTCTCTCAATTATTGATTCAGAAGCATCTTTACTGGTGATGAGGGGACATAGGCAATAAAATGGGAATTCAATATGTATGTCCAAAAATGCGCTACCACTTTTACAAGATCCAAGGCTTTCTTTTCTAGTTCTGAATACCTCAACTCATAGTCATGTAGGGTTTTTCTCGTGAAACTTATCATGAGTTCTTCTCCTTTGGTGTTCTTCTAAGTAAGAATAGATGCAACAACTGTCTCTATAGAAAATGAATAGATGATGAAATCCCTTTGAAAATCTAGACTAATGAGGACTAGAGTTGTGGTGATTTTTCCTTTGATATTGTTGAAATCCTCTTGAGTATCCATTGTCCATTCAAACCTTTACTCCTTTTTCAGCAACAAATTGATCAGCTTTACGATATTTGCATTGTCAGGAATAAATCTTCGCACAAAATTGATCTTTCCAAAAAATGATTGGACTCCCTTCTTGGATGTCAGGGGGTTGAGCTCATATATTGCTTTAAATCTTTCTGGATCTATGTAAATTCCTTCTTTAAACACAATGTGGCCCAACAATTTTCCTTGAGTTACAACGAGAAAACATTTCTTTGGATTTAGAGAGACACCATATAGTCTACATATTTCAATTTTTTTTTTCTGAAATGATGAATATGATCACCCCTTGTTTTTGAATGCACTATCAAGTCATCTTGATAGTCTACCGTGAATTTGCATATCAATCCGCTAAATGCATGATCCATGGCCCTATGGAATTTGGCTCCAACATTCTTCAAACCAAAGGGAATTATAGCATATGCATATGTCTCCCAAGGTGTGATAAATGTCGTCTTTTCCCTATCTTCCTTAGCCACCAAGACTTGGTTATATCCGAAAAAACCATCCAACATGGACATGCATGCTGATCCAGTGACTTGCTGGAGGAGGAATTCCATATTAGATAAAGGAAGTTATCCTTTATGCTTGCTCTGTTATGGTCTCTGAAGTCAACACACATCCAAATTTCCCCAGTATTTTTTCTTACAATCAAAGGATTTGAAATCCATTCAGAGTGTCTAATGGGATAAATTATTCCTGCCTTCTTCAATTTTTCCAATTCAATATTTACTAGAGGTTTCAGTTTGTGATTCATCATCCTTATCTTTTTCTTCACTGGATTTGCTTCTTCCCTCAAAGGAATGATATGCTGGAATACAGTTTTATCATAAGATTTCAAATCATCATAGGTCCAAGCGAACACATCAATGTATTCTTTGAACAAGGCAACATATTGATCAACTTCCTCAGTGGTGCAGTCAACTCCCAAGTTGACATATTTCGGGGAACTGTCAGTTCCAATATTAATTTTTCTTGTCTCTTGCACTTTTTGAACCGAATATTCTTCAAGGAGATTCTTAGCATGATCATATTTTATAAAAAGGGATTCATATTGTAAACAATCTTTGGTGACAACAAATGATTGATCACCTTCATCATCATCATCATCATTCAAAAAAATAATTTCCAGTTGTTAATCATTCTCAAATACTTGCAAATATTCAATGTTATTGGGCATAGTCAGTTGGAAAGCTCTTTCTACTTGAAAAAACGTTTTGCTTTGGATATCGTCTGGGTTTGAAAATGAGGCCGCCAAGGCTAATGAATCTTCCTTGTGATTCTTGTCCCTTGGAATGAACGAAATGTTGAAGGAACTGAAAGATTCCATTAATTCGTTAACCCTTTTGAAATATAACTCAAGTCTTTCCTTCTTGATTTTATACTTTTGGGTGACTTGATTAATTACCAACTCTGAGTCGCCAGTCACAATTAGATGCCATATTCTCATTTCTTGTGCAAGGATCATCCCCTGAATCAATGCTTCATACTCTAGCTCATTATTAATGCATGAAAACTCCAGTCTCACAGCATGTGGATGCATGATCTTACTTGGAATTATAAGAAAAATTACAACTCCATTCCCATAATTTGAACAAGCCCCATCAAATGACATCCTCCAGTAGCCTTCAAACAAACATTCTTGATTCTCCATGTCTTGAAATTTCTCTAGGATTCTGTTATGCTCTCTATATAGGATAACATAGTTTCCAATCCCAACATATATATAATCCTCCATCAATTCATTGTCCTTTTTCTTGAAAGAGAAGGGTTTTCTAGGTTCACAGGGTACTTTAATAATTTATCCTTCTTTGCCTGGTAGCATCATACAACTTCCATCATTCATTATATATCCCCCTATTATAGATGTCCAATCTCTTCCCAACAAAACTCCATATGCTAGAGGAAGGTATACCGCAATAATATTAAAAAAAATAATGATATGGGGGGTTGTCGTAATCCAAGCGTAAAAATATTTGATCTCTCCATAAGTTGGTACATTATTAGAATCAATTGCATAAATGCTTTCACCGGTTTCATAATACTTAGTGAAAATCATGACCAATGCCTCCATGACCACCAGTGGCATTATATTATTTTTTGCACCAGTGTCAGCTAAACAGTTATGTAGTGCAACATCATGATTTTCAATTGAAAAGTAGAAGGGAAGAATTTTACCTCTCAGCTTGGTAGTTGTCTGTCTCTAGCTTTGTTTTGGATTGGTAGAAACAACTTCTGCTCTATCAGATGGATCATCTAACAATTTCAAAATTTTATGTCTTTGCTAGGGAATATTCACCACTTCTGTAAAGGGAAAAATTATCCTTAATTTACTTAAGTCCTCCATGACATTATATGTCAGTTGAGTGGAGTTTGACGTCATGTGTTTCTTTTTACTCCCAACGCCATCCGTCACCTTCTCATTTTCTCTTTTCTCATTGGATTTTTCTTTTTCTTTTTGGTTCTCTTTATCAGAGTTGCATTTATTTTTGGGTCTATTTACAAATCCTCTTGTCTGGGAGACGTTTTCTTGTGAGTTGGGACCATTTTTTCCCTCTTCAAATATACATGGACGTCTCACATCCGTCCATCTACAAAGTTTCAAAGCTTTCATCGGGTGAGTAATAGTTCTCTTTCTCAACTAATTTCTCATCATACACATCATCCAAAACAACTGCATTAGGAGTACATTTCCTAGGAACCCTTGGTATTTTCAGATTGTCCATGTTCTCAAACCTCATTTTGTTTTCTTGGGAAGGGTTCCTTCTTTGCTATGGGATTGGAATTCTTGGATTTTCCACGTAATTATCTCCCCTTATTAGTCTTGTTATCTCTTTTTGCATTTCATTGATAGTTCTATTCATGTGTAATTTCAATTCTTTGTTTAGTTTCCTATGTCGCTACAGGGTCAACCTTTACATCGGGTATGGTTCCCTTCAAAACTCCTCCTCCCATTGTTTGGTTTTGAGCTGTTCGAGGCTTGGATTCTTCGTTCTTTATTGAACTGGAAGCTCCTTGATTATCAATACTTAATCCTCCTAGTTGTCTATGCAATTTTCCCAATATAATGTCGGGGTCGACACCCGTTTCAATCATAATTTCTTCCATCTACGTGGCTTTAGTCATTGCCTTCTCCAAGGTATACAAGTGAGAAGTTCTGATATCATATTTTACATTAAGAGGCATTCCATTATTATAACAATCGAGAACGACCGGGTCATTTGGTCTTTTATCTTCTGGAATCTTACTCAGGGTTTTATTGAATCTGAGATTTAAATCTTGTATCCGTTCATTCTTTCTCAATTCAATCTAGGTGAAATAGGTGAGCAGGGTATGATGAGAAATTGGAGGGGAAAACATGATCAAGAACATAGCTTCCAGGTCATTAAATGAGTGAATTGATCTATTGGGTAATGTCATGTACCATTCATACGCTTTTCCTGATAAGGTTTGCAAAAACAACATTACCATGACATCGTCATATTCAACACGGTGGGAATCACAAACATCAAGAAATAAGTGTAGATGCCTCTTTGCATCAATTGCTCCATCTCTAGAAAATTCTTGCAGGGTGCCCTTTGGGAGAACAGGGAGATCATGTTTCTCTCCTATAATATTTAGAGGGGAATCTCTTACCCTCCTTCTATTTTCAAATCCTAGATTTCCTTTATTTCTTGCATCATCTCTTCCACCTCCTTGTATTTCCTCACGATGCTCGTCTTGGGGTTGTTCATTTATTTCTGCCATATCCAGAGATAATCCATGGATATGATTTTCACTTCTAAGAATAAAGAGTTGTTTTCTTTTACTTATGGTAATGGGTCCTTTGTATTCTTCCAGCTTCAATATCGATCGTGTCTTTGTGCTGCTCTAGCTAGCCTTTGATTTCTTCGGTCTTGTCGCTCTTCTCTCCTCTGTCTTTGAACGATTTATCCTTTTTCTTCTTGGACCAAGGTTTGCAAAGACCTTTCAAAATATTCATGGGTCTCGGATGTTGATATTACCAAGTTGTATAACTGATGTAAAATTTTTCATTGGTTGTTCAATCCAATTTCTAGACGGGGTTGATCAACTTGGGGAAAAGTCATATATTTTTCAAAATGCTAGACCATGTTCCACATTTCAGTTCATTCCCCAGTATGGTCACCAAAAATGTTGACGCTTGAATCATTAGTACCAAAAAAAAAACCTCATGAGGATGTAAATCCCCCCGTGTTTTTATAGAGGTGGTACTCCTCTTTAGATTTTCTTGGGATTTCTAAATATTCAGAATGTGGGACTTGATAGAAATATGCCGGGGTAGTCAAATAAACATAAATATTGCAATCAAATAAAAGGAAAATGTTTTGTTTTATTTTTAAAGAAATTTCCTGAGAAAGGGACATGAATCACACACTCCACACATTTAAAGCAAATAAGCAAAATTTCCTCACATCCATCATAGTTTGAGATAAATATTTATGATCACATAAAATAAAAAGAAGATGATCCACATGCAAAAGAGAACTTTAATAGAGTGGACACATGGGTAGCTCAAATAAATATAATGATATATCAACCTCAAATACTTTATATTCTAAAAACAGGGTTAAAAAGCATAATCAAAATTGTTCCCAAAGTAGTTCTCTCAAAATTTCTGAAAAATATATAGTCTATTACATATTCTTGAAATTGTAAATGTGTTTGTCATAAACACTGGGATTGGGGATCCCACAGACCATAAAGAAAATAAACACAAGAAGTGAGATTTTAGAAGGAAGACAATGGGCGGTATAAGAACGACAAGACATGGTAAGAAGAAAACAAGAAGTTATCAGACTTCGGTTAAACCTTTCTAGTGAAAGAGGTGGAATAACTGGATGAAGGAAATGATAAAGAAAGAAATGTTGGATCATGTTGTCATTGATGCCAAAGGTTTCATTGATTGATGTCAAGTGATTGATTGATGCCATTGATTGATGTCAAGTGATTAATTGATGCCAAAGTATTGATTTATTGATGATTGATGTCAAATATAATGTGTATCGTCCTTGATGAAAATGGATAGATGTCAAGTGGAATCATTGTCATTGATATGATGCATAGATGAAGATGGATAAATGAGTTGTCATTGATATGATGCATAGTTGGATAATTATTGACTTATCATGGTTGATAAGGTGCAAAAATGGATGAACTTCAAAGTGGTCCCCTTATGGTGAAATCCCTCACGAGAATACGCTTTATGGATGAGTTATCACTGAAGTATGGTTATGATTATATGTGGAATAATGAGATGAATATCAGTGAATTTGTCAGTGGAACTAT
The DNA here is from genome assembly GCA_032191745.1 of Picea mariana. Classification (NCBI taxonomy): domain Eukaryota; kingdom Viridiplantae; phylum Streptophyta; class Pinopsida; order Pinales; family Pinaceae; genus Picea; species Picea mariana. The sequence goes on along the minus strand of JASDQU010736709.1, from coordinate 94,597 downwards.
CGTAGATGGATAGTGCTTGTCATGCCATTACTGGTGGTATGTGGAATATCACATAACTCCTCATGGTTTGAGAGTTACGGCCCTACGAAGTTGGAAGACCCTCATATGTAGGCTTGAAGCCCCAAAAGGTCAAATAAGTCAAAGAGCTTGCTATGAAGAAATTATTATTTAAATGGTAAAGTGAAGTGACAAAGTCAAGGAGGATTATTTAAAATAATAAAGAGAAGTGACAAAATCAAAGAAGATTATTTAAATGATAAAGTGAGGTGACAAAATCGAGGAGGATTATTTAAATGATAAATTAATGAAGAACCTTCTAATTATGGAAAGTGGTTAATCCTAAAATGAGGAAAATAGGTTAAGTGACCTAGAAATGGGTTAAGTGACCTAGAAGATGAAGAGTATAAATAAGAGGCAAGGGTCTCTTGTGAAATGCATCTTTTGTGTGTATCTCTTAAGCATGTATTGAATATCTATTCTGAGAGAGAGGAGATATGGTGGATGTCATTGACACATCAAGCCTAAAAAAATTATGAGTTCATGACGAAAAAGTCTTGAAAGTTCAAAAACCCTAGTTTCTGAGGTGTACGCGGGCTACAGTGAGCCAGGGCGCTTACATACGTGGGTTGTATGAAGACAGGGCACGTAAAATGGATGAAGTGATGGAGATTGGTGTGTGAGTTGATGATGGGCTCTTGAAGACTGAAGCAAGTTTCAGATCTACATTCTATGGCCTTAGATCTGTCACTGAGACTTTGGTATGGTTACATTATTGTATTGATGGATACTCTTGATGTTTTGTAGTGAATTCTTAAGGCATTCTTGGTATGGATGTTATGATGTGGATTGTGTTGGTTGATGGGAGTGAGCAACACTATTATGATTCAGTGTTGATATGATTACTATAGTATGCTAATTGCTTATACAGGATTGAGTAGCATTCATATTGTATGGTTGAGGAGTATGAGTGAGTTGTTGGAGAGCTTGGATGTGTTGTGACTGGCTGTGGGTCATATTGGACAATGCAAGATATAAGAGAATGTGATTACAGGTTGCAGAGGATCTGAGTGTGTGATGATATGAAAAACCCTGATTTCTCAGAGGTGATACACATGCTGTAGTATAGACTGATCGAGTGCATACGCGGGCTGTAGTGAGACAGGGCACATACATACGTGGGATGCACTACTGACAGGTCGCGTACCTGTTGCAGATTGATATCTGTTGAGGATTGTTGCCTCATCTCAGTTGGTGCTAAGTGTGTAAGATAAGTCTTGCATTATAGAGCTGATTCTCTTGTAGAGTTGTACTCTATTTAGTTGTTGCTGATAAACCCAAGGATTGAAGTCCGTAATAAAAATAAAATTGTACATACATTTTGTGTTACTTGTGTTCCTTGTTGTGATGATTTATTGATGATATATTGCTGATATATGATGTTGATATATGTTCACATTTAACTAGTTGTAAAAGACAACAATAAGTAATGAGTAAATGGTGATTGCTAACTAATGGGTTTTGTTTAAGAGGGAAGTTTTGGAAAAAGAGACCTACACTGTTCACCCCCCCTCTCAGTGTAGTCGGTGTGTCCAAC
>JASDQU010736709.1:67972-83277 GCA_032191745.1 Picea mariana | reverse complement strand
GATGCCAAAGGTTTCATTGATTGATTTCAAGTGATTGATTGATGTCAAGTGATTAATTGATGCCAAAGGATTGATTGATTGATGATTGATGTCAAATATAATATGTATTGTCCTTGATGAAAATGGATAGATGTCAAGTGGAATCATTATCATTGATATGATGCATAGATGAAGAGGGATCAATGAGTTTTCATTGATATGATGCATAGTTGGATCATTATTGAATTATCATGGTTGATAAGGTGCACAAATGGATGAAATCCAAAGTGGTCCCCTTATGGTGAAAACCCTCATGGTAAGACACTTTATGGATGATTTATCCTTGAAGTATGGTTATGCTTATATGTGGAATAATGGGATGAAGATAAATGAATTTGTCAGTGGAACTATCGTAGATGGATAGTGCTTGCCATGCCATTTTGGGTGGTATGTGGAATGTCACATAACTCCTCATGGTTTGAGAGTTATGGCCCTTCGAAGTTGGAGGCCCTCATATGTAGGCTTGAAGCCCCAAAAGGTCAAAGAAGTCAAAGAGCTTGCTAAGAAGAAATTATTATTTAAATGGTAAATTGAAGTGACAAAGTCAAGGAGGATTATTTAAAATAATAAAGAGAAGTGAAAAAATCAAAGAAGATTATTTAAATGATAAAGTGAGGTGACAAAATCGAGGAGGATTATTTAAATGATAAATTAATGAAGAACTTTCTAATTATGGAAAGTGGTTAACCCTAAAATGAGGAAAATAGGTTAAGTGACCTAGAAATGGGTTAAGTGACCTAGAAGATGAAGAGTATAAATAAGAGGCAAGGGTCTTTTGTAAAATGCATCTTTTGTGTGTATCTCTTGAGCATGTATTGAAGATCTATTTTGAGAGAGAGGATATATGGTGGATCTCATGGACACATCAAGTCTCAAAAAAATCTGAGAGCACGACGACAAAGTCTCAGAAGTTCATAAACCCTAGTTTCTGAGGTGTACACAAGCTACAGTGAGCCACGACGCGTACATACGCAGGCTGTATGAAGACAGGGCACATACAATGGATGAAGTGATGGAGATTGGTGTGTGAGTTGATGATAGGCTCCTAAATATTGAAGCAGGTTCCAGATCTGCATTCTATGCGCTCATATATGTCACTGAGACTCTGGTATGGTTACATTATTGTCTTGATGGATACTCTTGATTGTTGTGTAGTGAATTCTTAAGGTATTCTTGGTATGGCTGTTATGATGTGGATTGTGTTGGTTGATGGGAGTGAGAAACACTCTTATGATTCAATGTTGATATGATTACTATAGTATGTTGATTGCTTATACATGATTGAGTAGCATTCATATTGTATGGTTGAGGAGTATGAGTGAGTTGTTGGAGAGCTTGTATGTGTTGTGACTAGATGTGGGTCAGATTGGAAAGTGAAAGACATAAGAGAATGTGATTGTAGGTTGGAGAGGATCTGAGTGTGTGATGATATGAAAAACCCTAATTTCTCAGAGGTGATACACAGGCTGTAGTATATACTGACCGCGTGCATACGCGGGCTGTAGTGAGCTAGGGCGAGTACATACGCGTGATGCACTACTCACAGGTCTCGTACATGTTGCAGTTTGATATCTGTTGAGGATTGTTGCCTCATCTCAGTTGGTGCTGAGTGTGTAAGCTGAGTCTTTCATTATAGAGTTGGTGCTCTTGTAGAGTTGTACTCTATTCAGTTGTTGCTGATAAACCCAAGGATTGAAGTCCATAATAAAAAGAAAATTGTACATACATCTTATGTTCCTTGTGTTCCTTGTTGTGATGATTTATTGATGATATATTGCTGATATATGATGCTGATATATGTTCACATTTAACTGGTTGTAAATGACAACAATAAGTAATGAGTAAATGGTGATTGCTAACTAAAGGGTTTTGTGTAAGAGGGAAGTTTTGGGAAAAGACACCTACATTGTTCACCCCCCCCTCTCAGTGTAGTTAGTGTGTCCAACAAGAAATATGTGATTGACGTAGACTTACTATGATGGTATCTCATATGTTCAATTGCTTGTTGATGTCCTTTAATTTTCATCAACGGTTACAACAACCATCTCAACTGCTTCTTGCCCTTCAATTGTCAGTTTATCAATAGCTTTCTTGAACTATTCTTCGATGTAACTTTTAATAGGTGACATGTTTATTTCATGCCATATTTTAATGTTGAATAGCTCACCCTCCAAGTCTCATAGATCAAGGGAAATGCCATGTAATGCTTCTTCAATATCCTGATTTTTTATAGAGTAATCCACTAGCCAATTATCTATGGTGTCCTCATGATATTCAATTATACCGTAGAATTTTTCATTTGGCAATCCTTTAAAAATATCAACTTGCTCATCGAAGTATTGTTTTGTTAGGAACAACGAGTTAAGAATCAACTTGGAATCTTGGACTTCGTTAGTGATTTCAGATAGGTCCACCTTCGTGAGCCTTTTGAATAGTTATTATCTCCTTGTTATGGCTTGGTTTCACGCTTGAACGATGTTTTAAGTTCTTTATTTTTCCTTTCTAGTAGGCATTCAACATTTTGATCCGAATTGGAGAGGGAATTTCCTCCTCTCTTCTCTTTAGATCTGACATGTTGGAAACTTTAACACCAAAGGGTACCATGTCATCAAGGTAGAAAATTTCTTCATTTTTTAGGTTGGTCGGTAAATACTCATGGAAGGCATGTGCCCTAAAGCCAAAATAAATCATGTTCTTTGAAATTTCACAAGCTTATGTGATCAATGAAATTATTTTCTTGATATTATTCTCCACATAGCTCCTCATTGATGTGAGTAAGCTTGAGAATCCATTTAATTTAGCAGAGGGCATGGTGGGTCCAACAATTTCCAAAGGGCTGGCGAGAAATGGAAGAGGCATCAAAGTCTCTTTTAGTTCCTTAATCCTTTCCTTTAAATTTGTATTTTCAGCTTCTAGACCACCAATGGATTCGTCCAATGCATTGCTAGTTTCTTTATGGATTCTGGAAATCTGAGAAGGCCACATATTTCTTTGGTTAACCTCTGAATGAGATTTTCCTTTTTTATTCTTCACATCACTCTTCTAAATAATTAATTTCTTAGACTTATTGTCAAAGACAACACTCTGAAACAAAAATTCTTCTTCTTCATCGAAGGTATCATTCTCAACAATTTCCAACAAAGGATTCTGGTGGACCGTGCCTCCTGAATGATCAATGCTAGGAAAAATTTTCTTGATGTCAACCTCAAGCTCCATATATTCGAGGGAGAAGCTGTTGATGTCACTTTCGACGTGATTCTCTTCTTCCTCTTGTACAATATTCTTCCTCTTCTTCCTCATAGGGAGTTTATGTGAGCTTTCAATATTTATTGGAGGGGGGTTCTTGTCTCCTCCTCCGCCTGAACTACTGTTGATCATTTTTATAGATGGGTGGGCCACTGAAGCACTTATTCGAGATGTTGTAGTACTGGGAGTAACAATTGGGGACTGGGAACTCTTTTCATTGGGACCCTTTCCTTTCTATTTGTAAAATTCATTGGTATTGAGTATCGTTTCCAGGTCACCATCAATGTGAACATGAGTACCCAAGTTAGTATCTTCTTCTCATAGAATAATATGGATAAATGAATTGATAAAACCAATTGTTAACATATGTTCCACAAAAATTCCGTTAGGGTCAAACCCATTCATCCTTTCAACATACTTGAGATTTAGGTTGTGGAATTGCTTTGAAAATTCCTCGATTTTGTTCATATTTCTGAATACAAAGTCCCCAATTTTACAAGGAAAGGGTATGAATTGATTTTTTCATTTCTAATGAAAAAAGTGTAACTAGAAATTATATTTCCTTTCAACTTATGTAATGAACATTTTGTCGGATATATGGCATGGAAGAAAGGAGGTATTTTCCTTAGCACCGAAAATCCTAATAACATTGAAATTTTCCATTTGCTCCAAGGTCCCCTTTTTATCCAGGAATTTTCTTTCCTGGGCAGATATTCTTGGGGTATCTTTTCCAAAAAAAAATCCTTTAAAACTCGAGACAAATTCGTTGAAAAATTCATAAAAATGCAGGGAAGGTTTGTGCATCCACAATTCTTGGTACCAAAAGGTCACAGGGTCAAATTCACAATTCACCTTCTTGCAGATAGACAATTTAGGAAATTGACAACAATGTTCTATCACAAAAACCAAATAAGAAGCCATAAAAAATTTCTTATCCTTTTTATATTGAGACAATTGGGAAGAGATTTCAATGGAAATCAACTTTCCCCAATAAAAAATGGCATGTTCCTTGACAATAAAATATAAGATATAAAGAATCATACGAGAAATGATGACAGTATTTTCTTGGCCAATCACTCTTATGAATAACCAGGAAATTTCCCGATAGGGGTTTTTGAACAAGTTGAGATGCAATCTGGTAATATATTTAGAGATGGTCGCCGGATTTTCCAAGAATTCAGGTAAGAGATCCAGGGCATTGTCGTGTTTTTTTAAGAAGTCCCTGCAATCTTCACCTTTAAAGGTGAGTGTTGGCTCTGGGAGTTTTAGCATTTTACAGAATACTTGAGGTGAAAGAGAGATGGGAGAATGGTATTGGAGTTGAATCATCTGCTGAATTGGTATATATTTCTTAGCGCACCAGGAAACCAGTTCATTGCAGTAAAAAACCTCAGGATCATAGTCTGCACGAGCAATTCCGTCCGTCAAAATTACTTCCTTCTGAGTAGAAGGGGATGAATTGTAATAATAAACTCTAGATCACTGAAAGTTCTGGTCCTCACGTCCAAAAATGTTCAAAGTATCTCCGCGGAACTTTTGTCAAGTTGTTGCTTCCATAAGTTGACGAGAGCATTCTTTTAATCCATATGATATTTGAAATGAGCGCTTGAGATATATAATATAATCTTTCATAAATTGTGCTTTAATGTGGTTTAATAAGAAATATCCTTGAGCCCCTTTCTTATTAGTGACGATGTTTACATGACCTACATGATGAGTTATTAGCATTAAACCATACTAAATTCATATTGGTAAAATCACGAAGGTGGCAGGGACGAACGAGGGCAATTTAGGATTTGGGAATTTTGTGAACACGCCAACTCAGGAACCCGCGAACCCGTCGTTACAGTGGATCGAAAATTGGCTAAGTGTTGTAACGTGGTCAGTCGGACTTAATATAGGAGAGATGAGATACTTAGGAGCTCGGGGAGTCCAATGGTCAAAATGTAGATCGCAGATTGTTTGGGTACAAAATGTATGTCACAGAACATGGGATATGAAATATTGAAACCCGCCACCCTGGAACCCTCAACTGTAGAAACAGTTAAGTATACAATGATACGATGGTCGGTCGAAATCATAATATGGGAATAGGAAGTGAGAACCTGCGAGTCCGTCAACCCCTGAACCCGTCATTTTTGGAAAAAAATGACTAATTATAGTAATTAGAATGGGAGAATAGAAGGGAGAAAAGAAAAGGGAAATTTGGGTAAGTATAGAAGAGGGAAAATAAATGGAATAAGAAGTTGGGAGAATATAAAAGGGGAGGGAAATTTTGGAAGCATGAATTGATCTCAACAAGTTGTTAACCTATTTTATTACATTCTGGTAATGTGCCACAATAATGCACATCTCGAGGAGCATGCCTCTCCATGAAGGCACATATCTTCTGGTAATTTTCAACTTATTCTTTAATAAATAATTAATATAAACATTATTTAAATAAAGGGTACATTGAGTATTAATTACATATAGTTTTGAAGTGTTTATATTTGACATGGTGAAAACCCCCAGATTCGTAAATATTTATAAAGGAATTTTGGCCTGACGAAAAGAGGTTAATCATTTGTTGGGTTCTCATAAGTCCTAAGTTTGTTATTTTATGAGTTTATTTCTACATACTTGCTTGCTACACTTTTAATATTACACCATTTAGTATCAAAACTTTAATATTCATGCCTTTCACCTTCGACAATCTGGTTTTTAAGCTCAACACCCACCCAATATCGCTCTCTATCTCATGGTAGGTTTCTTTTGAGATTGCTTCTCCACCCCAACTAATGTACATTCTATTTTTCTTGGTCCCATCCACAACCAAAACCCTCTTCTTGTTGCACCTTGCTTCCTAGTTGGTTTCTTGTCTATTATCCCACCCAACCCATTATTTTATTCACCTTTTAGCTTCTCTCACTTTGATTCCATGCCATGATCCCACCCCTGAAGAATGTAATATAGAAAACATTAATCTAGCTCAAAAAATTGCCTTGAATTTCAAGGAAATCATGCAGCGTCGCCCTTGGGGACCTCCTCCTTTTCAACTTGATACATGCTTCACTTTTCCTAAGTATTTCGGCTAAATTCATTATGACATGTTTGAATCTTGGATCCATAGTTTTCCATTCTATTTCAATACTTGTCCAAACATATCCCAAGCCAATACGCTATAGATCATTGGATTACAGTTGGAGGGTGTGGCATAGATGTGGTGGGAGACCTAGTCTAACACTTTAGAAGTCTATGTGGAGGTCATTTCCTCTTCAACTAGTAGTTTAACTGTGTTGCCACTTTTACCCTTTGGGATATACCTAGAATTTAATTTTCAAATGGATTTAGTTGCGTCATCTCGCTAGGAAATCTATGCAATATCACATCAACATATTCTATAATCCTTCCCTTTATCTCCACATCTATGAATCAAAATAGGATACTTATTTTAAAATTTAGTTTAGGATTAATAGACATTTTTTGACATGAAATTGATTTGTTTGAGAACACCACTTTCTTGGACACCACATTCCTCCATACCCTTGTCAGGGCATAAAGTGGATAAACACCCTCATATTTCATCTCCTTTCCATGTGCCTACTCTCCTTTCTTCCCCCTCCCCTTCAACTATTCTTATTTCCCCCACTGATGCAGAGTTCCCTACCGGGTCTGGCATTTGGTGTCATTATCATGAAACCTTCTCTCACTCCTCCACAAATTGTTACATCCTCCAATGTTAGAATACCCATAAACCCTTTATACTAACATCCTAAATGATTCCACCTTTATCCTCATTTCCTCTTCCCCTCCTTCTTCCCCCACATTCATTACCCAATCCCCACGCCTCATATCCCATACTATTTTCAATGGCCAATGACCCTTTCCAACATCAATAAATGTTTCTCTTTGTTCATAATTATCAGATTAAATATGAAATCACCACCTTGATTACAGTTAATGGAAGCTAGAAAAACCTTGTCACCCATAATTTAGTCTCACATCTGCAGCTCCCCACTACAATTCATCCAACTCCTTATCAGTTAGGCTAAGTACAAAAATATGACCCTTGTGTGTGTAGATTTTAACCTTGTACAAAAAATTACGACAAATAGATTCTTAATAAAAATAGAAAAGAAACAATGGCACACACACACACACATTACAAAAATATTTTTTCCCTAGAAACCCAAACTGGGAAAACCAACAACCTATTTTCTAGTACCCCCTCTGCAACCCCCCCCGCTTGCTCGAATCAACGTGAACATTAGGTATATTCATGCAAATAATATAACACATGCAAAACTTTCTCCCACTTGTTTTTTTATTTCCATACAATGTGTTGCCCTTGACCAAGTTTTGAGAGATCCTTGGTCAAGTTTGACCTATTTTGGGACTTCGACAGCCTGTCGAAGGTGGAGCGCAAGACGAAGAAGAGATCACGGGATATCGACCCCTTTTTGGGTCCTTTTTGTAATTTGGGATTATGTAACGGGTATGGGGATGTCGACCCATGGGTTTACCCATGTTTAGGCCTATTTTGTAAAGTATAAAGAGAAGTCTAGGCAATGTAAGAGGTAGCAGTTGCAAGTGTGCTAAGTGCGAAGGAAGAGCCATTGTTGCTATGTGCAAAGGCTTATTTGTGTGATATTGGGATAAGTGCTAATTAAGGATTGTAGATGATTTGTGCATACTGAGTGAGACTTGCAGAGCTACGTGCAAGTAATTGTAAGAAGGATTGGTGTTGTACCCTAACTCGAAGAAGGAGGATTTGGTGGAGTGCGCGCAGATCTCTTGTCTTCTGCAAAGTAGGATTTTGATGTTATGTTCCTATAATAAGCTTGACTGAAGATAATAAAGAGAAGAGTTGGTGGACGTAGCCCCAGGGTGGGGGTGAACCATGTACATGTTGTGTTGCTATGCTTTGTGCGATGTGATGATGTTTTTATGTCTTTACTTGCTAAGTGCTTTGATATAGATAGATAGTTATGTTTATTCTTTGTGCTAACGATGTATATGTATGTTAAATATGACCTATGTGAATGTGCTTAGTGCTTGAATTTGCTAGATCTAATCTACCTCTCTATGATAAGTGTTTAGATACATCAGATCTGAATGAATGATGCGATGCTCTGTTTTATCTGTGAAGTAGATAGTGGTCAAATATTGATGAATTTTCGGTGCTAAGTGATCTGTTAAGTATTACAATCACAGATCTGTGTCCCAGCTAAGGTTGCAGACACATGAGTCCTGCAACCACCCCTGCCTCTACCTCGGGTGAGACTTCATCTGCTTCACAGGTGTTGCCGAAAGGGCCAGTAGTTAGGGTTTTGTTGGTGCAATGTTGTAGCGTTGAACCCTGGGTCTGCCCCTGTGACAACAAATGGTTCCGTTGCTGGGACCTAAAACTGTGATTGCTGGGAACTGAGAAAGAAGAAGCTTTGTGCAAATATCCGACCTGAAACTGTGATTGCTTGGAACTGAGAAAGAAGAAGATTTATGCAAAGATCTGACCTGAAACTGTGATTATTGGGAACTGAGAAAGAAGAAGCTTTGTGCAAAGATCCGACTTGAAATTTTGAAAGCCATGTGTGTAGATTTGTCTCCCTAGTGCGCAGTAATCGACTTAGTTTGTGAAGCTTTGTGCTAAAGAAAAGAAGTCTGATCGGAAGAAAAGAGGTGAGATCTGAAAGCTTTGTGCTCTGAGAAAGGTAAAAGTGAGAAATTTTTATTAAAAGAGGTAAGATCTGCAAGCTCTGTGCTCTGATAAAGGTAAGAATAGTGAAAAGTTATAGATCTGAAAGCTTTGTGCTCTGTATAATTAAGATAAGTGGAAATTTTTGTTTCAACAATATGAATCTAGGTATGTTTGATAGATTCTATCCTAGCTTGAAAATTAGGGTGCTAATAGAAGAAAGAAGGTTTGACATGCGTAGATATGATAAGAATAGTGAAAGATATGTTATACCTATGCATAGAAAGAATGTTTGGACTAACAAGTGGGTGCAGGATCCTAGAAATAAATGTTTGCAGGTTAGCTACCATGATCCTAGTGCACAGTTAGAGAAAGGATGGGGATCATTTAAAAGAAGGAGAGGATTATCCCTTTGTTACAGTTGCAGAAAACTAGGACATCTTGCTAAGGAATGCCTTGGGAGAAGACCTAGTTGTCTTTGTTGCAAAGCTATGGACCATGAAGTATTGGATTGCCCTAGAATGATTACTAAGCTTGAAGGAATGAACATTTGACAAGAAAACCCTAAGACAGATCCAAAAACTACGATTATGGCAGAACCCTAGAAAGAATCATAGAAAGTATTGCTATAGAGGAAATAAACCCTGAATGACCACCGACATATTATCTTATTATATATATTCAAATAAAAATCATGCATAGAAGCAAGAATAGGAGACTTCGACGTTGACTGTGTTCTGGATGAAGAAACACAAGTGAATATCATGACAGAAAGAACTTGGGAAGCTATATGAAGGCCTGCTATGATTCCTTCATTAGGAGGAATAAGACTATTCAAAATAAAGATGATAAACCTATGTGGAAATCTCACCCAGATACCTATGAATGCCAATGGGACTTCGACAATGGAGGATTTCGATATTTTTAAATTTGTTGAGAACAACACCCCATTTACCATGTTACTAGGAAAACCTTGGATTGAATGAGATCAGGCTAGAAGGAAGGAAGAAGAAGAAGTTTTAGAGAAGAAGAAGCAAGAGTTAAAATATTTCATGACTAGAAGGATCACACACTTGATTGAAGAACAAAAGAACAAATCGAAGCTATTTAACACCAGAGACTCGGATGTCAAAGTTGCAAGAATGCTAGAAGACCCACAGAAGATTGAAGTACCTATTCCAGATAAAGAAGAAGTATCACCCTCGAATCTTAGGAAATAATCTCAACAATGAGAAGTAACTATGCCTAAAGGAGATAAGAATCAAAATGGAAAAAGGAATTCCAAGATGAAGCTCACCGGAAAGAAGGTTAGAAAACTAAGTAAGAAGAGAGCTACGATTGAAAAGTTACAGAAGGTTCCAGAGGGAACTTCATAGAGGGAAAATTTGCAAAATGGGAGCTTCGCCGGAATACCAGAACAACGTCACATGGAACTTCTCCATGGCGAAGCAATATAGTCATTGGGAACAATATAACTGCTCGATCGACCATCTGAATGGGTAGAAAGGAATTTATGGTTCACCACCATACTGTTGGACCGCGTCGTAATAGACAGAACATAGTTAATGAAGGATTCCCACTTGTTGCAATAGATCCGTTGCCAAGTCATCTATTTATCCTGTCGTGCCATGCACCGAGAACACTTTTTATAATCGTGAAGCTGAGCCTTGCATGACTTCGAACACCTTGCAAAGGTTTCGACCCCTGATGAAGTTCAACGTAGATCGACAGTTCATCTACATTAAAGCACGAGAAGATGAACATAAAGAGAAGCTCCAATCATATTATAAACTTACAGAAGAAGACCTTGAGGAGGTCATTAAGGAATGGTCCACTAACCTCCTTATTCCCACCAACCTTGCAGAGATATCTGATCTTGAAAGCCCAGAGGACACTCATAAAAAATAGAATACACCCAAGAAGACTGAGGAGGTCCAAAATTTAAGCAACACCTTAGGAAAGACTGCTTTAGTGTCACCTAACCAAGGGGGCGATGACGAAGTAGAAGCTGAACAGAAGCCGGGTGAAGTAACACCACCCAAAGATGAGGTTGACCCCTTAAAGAAGAGGATGTCCCCCCCCCCAAAACCTTATTCCCGGAAGAAATCGAAATCCACCATGACCAAGATGAAGACTTTCCTCACCTTCGATGATTTTGACTTCATCATAGCAGCCCTGAACGATGCTTCACTGGAAATAACAGAGAAACAAGAAGCCAAGAAGGAAGAAATGTATGAGAGAATTGAATTCAAACTCTGAGGGGTACAACAGACCCTTGATTCCAACCGCACAGTCTCCATTACGCCCCTGCCATTAGCAGAACCAGATTTGGGAGATGAGCCAGCCCAACTCCACCGACTAGCTGATACAGTCGAAGATCTCCTTCAACGAGCACAAGAGGAAATAGAACAATATACCCAGGCCTTGAAGCAATTGAAAGGCGTACTCGTAGAACAACTCAATGTTGCAAAATAGGAAAATATTTCTCTCCAAGCGAAGTTCGATGAAGAGAAAGCACAGATGAAGCAAGGAAAAGAACAATTGCTCGCGGACCAACTCTAAGTAAAGAAGTGGTCAACAAAGTACTTCTCTCTGTGATAGTCTTAGATATAAAGGTAGAGGACTGAGTCAAACAACAAGTAGAGAAGCTCGCGGAAGTCATCCAACAACTACAACAATGCATAGCAGACTTAGAGCTCCACACAGTGCTCGAGACTCTGCAGGATGTAAGGGATCAAAGAGAAGCAACCGCCTGGAGCGTAGTTGAAAGGATAAAGGCCATTTCCATGGAATGAAAGAAGTTGAGCAATCACAGTGCCCAGGCATATGAACAACTCACTGAGAACCCATAATTGCAGGCATTGGCGTCACAACTCTAGGAAGCAAAGCATCAAGCAGAGACAATACAGGCGCAGTTGAAGCCCCTGTCAGCTGTGGAAAGAATGAGGCGATCCCAAGAGCAACACACCACCCAACAATAGATCCACACTATGCAGAGTAGAGTTATGGAAGTAACTCAGACCTCCAACCTGTACAAGACAAGGCTTACCAATTGTTCACAGAGGTCGAAGGCTGAGGAGAAGAAGTTGAGCAGGTTGTCACTGCAGCTGAACAATGCCTAGAAGGACCTATCAACGACGCAGTCATCCAAGATTTTTCTGAATAGGAGGCTGTGGAACAACAACAAGTCGAATCATCTCGAGCCATGCTAAAGGCTTTTGAAGCAGAACTAGTCAGATTAGAGTGACTTGGGACAAGTCACAGGTGAGTGTTGGGGGCCTGTTGGCCCTTGACCAAGTTTTTGGAGATCCTTGGTCAAGTTTGACCTATTTTGGGACTTCGATAGCCTGTCGAAGGAAGAACACAAGACGAAGCAAAGATTGTGGGATCTTGGCCCATTTTTGGGTCCTTTTTGGGATTTGGGATTATCCAATGGGTATGGGGATGTCGGCCCATGGGTTTGTTGAACAACTGAGAGGGGGGGGTGAATCAGTTGTTCCTGTGCTTAAACAATTATGCTTCTTTTAAAATATTTACAAGGCACTCAATGATGATCAAAATAATGCAGGGAAATAAACAATGGCACATTCAGCATCAATCACATATATGAGAAACAAAAAGACAAATGTTTCCCAAGGAAACCCATACATGGTGAAAACCTCTTCTTTTTTATATGATAAGTATTATTTACATTATTTACATTATCATACATTTGAGAACCAACTCATTGTGAGGCTACAACCTCTATTTCGCAAGCTGCAACTTGCTGAGAGCACCAACTCTCTGTTTTTCTCTAGCACCCACTAGAAGGAAGCACCAACTCCCTGGTTTCTCTAGCACCAACTAGAAGGAATCACCAACTCCCTGTGTGCAAGCCCCCACTTGAACCTCTGAAGACACCAGTCCTCCGTAGCACCTCCCAACCTCCCTAGATTATTAATATGAAATACTGAAACCTATTACAGTGATATAGTGTTCAATAACAACTTACCAGTCTCATCACTGTTCTGCAAGTTTTTGCTACTCAGACTTCCTCGCTGTCTTCCAGCATGCATCCGCTGCCCATTTTGTTCTTCTGCTTTTATGCTCTGTGCGCAATGTCCATTTGCAGCATAGTTCTTCCTCTATTCTTTTCAGATTCTACACTCTGATCCTTCTTCAACAACATCCATCACAATCTCAGCAACAACAACAACCGCATCTCTTCTATGTGTTGTGTATTTATAGCTTTTGTGCACCTTGTGCATGCAATGCATGCAATCCCTCTGCATACTCACACTGCGCCGATATCCTCCACAACTCAAGTGCTCTGTTTGATCATCATCGTGACTCTTCAGCTTCTCTGGCTGTTTTTTCCACTCGTTCAACATCACTGTATGTTATGTTGAGATTCCTCAGCCTCTCTGGCAGTTGAGACTCTTCGTCTTCTCTGTGACAGTCGATCTCACCTTCTCTGTTCTAGTTACAAGCTTCAATGCTCATCTAGTTGTCAATCACCTCCATGAGCATCTTCATCCCTCTTGAAGATTCCCAGAGACTCTTCATCTCCTCTGTCAATCACCTCGAAGTGTCTTCGAGTCCTATGGCAGAAACCATCAGTGGTTTCTGGCAGTTACACTATGATGTGCAACAGTAGCCCTTCGATTATGCTCAGATTCACCTGCATCATTTGATTTACTCTGATGGGTTCTTGTGTTATTTACCTGTTTCACACTTTTGCAATTCGAAGATTCTGCGATGAGACATCTTGAGTCTCCATGTCATGAGTTTCAAAACTCCGAAACAGAGTTTTTCTGCACTGGCTCCTTCCTTAATATGACCAAGGCTATGACCAAGCGCTTATGCATAAGGCTCTTTCGATATATCGCATTTTGTGAATCTGGAGATGAGGCATCTCGACTCTCCAAGTCGCGATCCCCGAAATGTTGAAGTACTCTTTTCTTCAGCTTCTCTGATGGTGTGACCACCGAATGAGACCATGCGCTTATGCATAAAGCGCTTTTCACGAATTCACATCTCGTGAATCTAGAGATGAGGCATCTTGAATCTCCAATTCGCGATCCCTGAAACCCCTAAATGGAGCTTATCAGAACTGACTCCTTCCCTTCTCGTGACCACTGGTGGTGACCATAGGCTGTGCCAAAAAGGTGCTTCGCGAGTTTATAAACTTCATCTGATCGACAATTGAAATCTCCATAGATCCGACGGTCTAGATCTTATCGTGATCTCGCATCTTGCAAGTTCACACACCATGCTCTGTTGACTCCAAGTCAGCAACTTGACCTATGATTCGACGGTCTAGATCCGATATTAATTCAATGGCTCAGATCATATCATGATTTCGGCCTTCATATTTCTTGCCTCTCCAAGTCATGAGTCGTGAAACTATGAAATGGAGTCTCGGATCAACAGTCCAGATCACATCTTCATCTGACGGCTGCGATTAAATCGTGATTTCGCATATCGCGAGTTTGATAGTTATGTTTCTTGCCTCTCCATGTCGCGAGTCACGAAACTCTGAGATGAAGCTGGATCAACGGTCCAGAACAAAAAATTGATCTGACGACTGCGATTAAATCGCGATTTCGCATCTCGCGAGTTTGATACTTATGTTTCTTGCCTCTTCATGTCGTGAGTTGCGAAACTCTGAAATGGAGTCTCGGATCAATAGTCCCGATCAACACTTGATCTGACTGTCATTGGGAATTGTAAATGGGATCCAGCGATCAGAAATGCTGCTTCTCCTCTCGAGCTTACTTTGTTCTGCTTACTCTGATATTGCCATCGCTTATGAGCTTAATCAAATCTTCTCTACAGAGTCTTCTCATAATGCCCACCTTCATTGTTGTACTTGCCATCAATGAAAAGCATTCGTTGTCGGTTAAATATTTGCCAACAATCTCCCCCTTTGGCATTGATGGCAACACAAGCACCCACATGCATTCAGACTCTCCTCCTAGACTCTTTTCTCCCCCTTTGACATTAATGTCAAAGAAGAGCCATGCTCCCCCTGAGTTGTTGCAAAACATACTCCCCCTGTCAACTATGAGCATCTTGGAAATACACCAGATATTCAATAAGTACTCCCCCTGACCAAGTGAACAGATTAGACTCAAGAAATTATAACCCCCAACTTTTGATGAAGATATCCAAAAGGGGTTGCTGCTAATGGTTTTGTAAATATATCTGCAATCTGCTCTGTAGAAGGTATATAATTCAGTTGAAAAATTCAGTTTGTAACTTTTTCTCTGAGAAAATGGTACTTTATTGGAATATGCTTAGTCTTGGAATGAAGAACAATATTCTTGGAGACACTAATGGCACTGGTGTTATCACAGTGAAT
>JASDQU010736709.1:40565-67872 GCA_032191745.1 Picea mariana | reverse complement strand
AGAAGGAAGCACCAACTCCCTGTGTTCAAGCCCCCACTTGAACCTTTGAAGACACTAGTCCTCCCTAGCACCTCCCAACCTCCCTAGATTATTAATATGAAATACTGAAACCTATTACAGTGATATAGTGTTCAATAATAGCTTACCAGTCTCATCACTGTTCTACAAGATTTTACTACTCAGACTTCCTCGCTGTCTTCCAACATGCATCCGCTGCCCATTCTGTTCTTCTACTTTTATGCTCTGTGCGCAATGTCCATTCGCAACACATTTCTTCTTCTGTTCTTTTCAGATGCTGCACTCTGATCCTTCTTCAACAACATCCATCACAATCTCCACAACAACAACAACTGCATCTCTTCTCTGTATTGTGTATTTATAGCTTTTGTGCACCTTGTGCATGCAATGCGTGCAATCCCTTTGCATACTCACACCGCGTCGATATCCTCCACAGATCGAGTGCTCTGTCTGATCATCATCGTGACTCTTCAGCTTCTCTAGCTATTTTTTCCACTCGTTCAACATCACTGTATGTTATGCTGAGATTCCTCAGCCTCTCTAGCAGTTGAGACTCTTCATCTTCTCTGTGACAGTCGAGCTCACCTTCTCTATTCCAGTTACAAGCTTCAATGCTCATCTAGTTGTCAATCACCTCCATGAGCATATTCATCCCTCTTGAAGATTCCCAGAGACTCTTCATCTCCTCTGTCAATCACCCCGAAGTGTCTTCGAGTCCTCTAGCAGAAACCATCAGTGGTTTCTGGAAGTTACATTGTGATGTGCAACAATAGCCCTTCGATTATGCTCAGATTCACCTACATCGTTGGATTTACTCTGATGGGTTCTTGTTTTATTTACACTTAGACAAAAAAGGGGTAATTAGAATAAGAATAAACACTTAGCCCCTCAAGCCCCCTCTCTTGTGGAATCATACCCCCCTATAACTCTAGTCCTTGTCCATCTAGCAGCCAGCCATGTATTTATTATTAATAATGATAAAAACATTACATGTATTGGGTGTTGTGTTTTGTACCTTGGGAGGTGTTCCCCATGTGATTATGACCTCCTTAGCACACGAGGGAAGGACATTACACTTTGTAGCTTGTACTTTTGTCTAATTTCACTTTAACTTTGGATAAAGTGAAATTTAGTCATTTTGGCCTAAAATGACTATTAATTCACAAATGGGTGAATTAGAGACATAAAGTTGACTTAGGAAACTAAACCCAAAGTGGGTTTGTGAATTAAATGTGAAAGGGGATATCTCAACCATTGATTAGATGGGAGATGAGATGATCTCAATCCTTCATGTTTTAGGTTTCCTTTTGGAATTCAAAGAGGGGCGCAAAGGGTGAAGGAGGGCACATTCTTCATTGATTGAGTTGTTCATTGAGAGAGGAGTTCTTGCTTGATGGATATGAGGTCAGTTTTGTGAGGAGAGTTGAGCTAAGGCTCTTTCTTTCATGGAGGAAGGCTTACTTCTTATCCCTTAGCTTATTTACTGGAGAGGTTTTGTTGTTGAGGAGGGCGCATTGCCAGATTGGGGCGCATCAGCAGTTCAGAGACTTCTAGCCATTGGATTGTAGTGAGATCAGTTGCATAGGGTAGCCATTCAACATAGATTCATTGCTATGGAGGGGTTTCCAGATCTGTGCTCACAGTTGGAAGTTGGAGCAGATTCAGTGGTTGTGGCAGTTTGCATGAGGGACACACCATTTTAGGGTGCATCTGTTGATTTCGAGCTTGTATATCAACTCAGTTGGAGTTGCTATTGTATCAGGTACTTTCATATATTGTGTTTACTGTAACGCTTCTTCTTCTTTCCTCATATATACATCCATATTCCAAACTGGTTTTCCCCGGGGTTTTTTTTTATCCAGGGTCATGTTGACCAAAAATACCTGTGTCTACAAATGCATGATTTAGTTTCTTAGATATGTTCATATTCAACAGTAAACAATGTTTAGGTGTGTTATGTTTATTTTGAGATGCATGTACTAATTTCTGGTGACAAAAACGACATGCTAGAGCACCCAAAATTGAGAACATAACCGTAACAAATCAACAAAATACTTTTGGATTGTTCGCTGTTATAAAACAACAAAAAATAAATTAACTTACAGTTGAAAATTAGAGCCTTTCTTTGGTCAAAGAAAAACCAAGAAGGCAATCTGATAGAACCTGAAATTTTCACATGGTATCAGAGCTTCGGTGGCTGAAATTTTGGACAGTTGGGATAGCATTTTGAGTGGCTGTCATACACTTCTTTCTGGCAGATTTTTGAGGACATCCATTGACTCATTTAGTGGTTGTTAGAGAGAAGAACTTTTCAAAGGATTGTTGGGAAGTTTGGACACTTTTCATCAGTCTCTTTTCACACCTACGTAGTAGGAGTGAGGTTGATTTGACGTTTACCTCTTTTCACACCTATTTTGTTAGGGGTGAGGTCAGATTACACTTGTCTCTTTTCACACCTTTGTTGACAGGAGTGAGACAATGTTTTCCTTGGCAGAGTGAGAATCAATTGGGGATTGCAGTTTGGCAGACATGTCAACATCTCAGATGCGAGTTGAGGACAGGATAGCAGTGGATAACAATTGGTCGCCTTGGAAGGCTAGGATGGTCTTTGTCTTAGAGGACCTTGAGCTATGGGATATAGTCAAGGCAACTATTCCCACCATTACTGTCACTGCTCCTGTCTTGGTGGCAGAGTTCAGGAAGAAGAACAATAAGGTGAAGAGGACCATTTTTGACGTAGTTCATGACCATATCATACCCAATTTGATGGGGAAGGCTTGTGCATACGAGATGTGGGCATCTCTATGCAAGTTGTATGAGAGCTCCAATGAGAATCTGAAGATGGTTCTTCATGACCGACTCAGGGGCATTCACATGCTCAAAGATGAGTCGATAAATTCATTCCTTGGTCACTTCACTCAGATCAGAGATGAGCTTGGATTCGTTGGCGAGGTTGTTGACCCTAACTCTTTGGTGAGGCAAGTTATGAATAGCTTCACCAAACCGTAGGGTCCATTTGTATGTCGCATAGTTTCCAGGGAGGTCATGCCTACATGGGAGAGGATGTGGGATGAATTCATCCAGGAGGAGATTCGGTTAGCAGCCGAGGATTCTGGACATCTGAAACAACAACAAAAACAAATTGGTCAGGGTGAGGAGGATCTTTCTCTTTGGACAAAGGGAAAGAAGAAGGCCAACCGTGGGGGTTGGCAGGGTCCCAATTTTGGGGCCCCACCACAAGGGAGTGGAGGAGGAGAGAGTAGCACTGGTCAGGGTAGTGGTCAGAAGAGAGATATGAGCAAAGTGAAGTGCTTTGTTTGTAAGAAGTTCAGGCAGTATGCTGAAGAGTGTCCGAACAGGAAGAAGAAGAAGGGTGGTACAACATCTACAACAGAGGAGACAAACTTTCAGACACAGTTTCAGAGAGAGTGTGCCTTCCACATATGTTGTATGTCAGTTGAGACATCACCATGTATCTGGTACATTGATAGCGGGGCATCGAGCCATATGACTGGAGTTCGAGAGAAAATTTCTGATCTCAGAGACCTTGAGGTCAGGATAGATATTTCTCTTGGAGATGATAGAGTGGTCAGAGTTGCTAGGATTGGCACAGTTACCTTTCAGAGAGATAGATTGCCACCTATATAATTTACAGATGTTCTTTTCGTCCCTGGGATGAAGAAGAACTTGATTTCAGTTTCCACCCTCCAGGATAGAGGTCTTGAGGTGACATTCAGAGGCACTGAGGTACTGATTCATCCTCAGGGGTCTTCACTAGACTCAGGACAGGTGATTGGAATGAGATATGGGAACCTGTACATAATACTATTTCAACCACTATGTGCATTAGCGGTGAGTAGCGACAACAGTAAACAATTATGTGAGTTATGGCATCGCAGGATGGCCCACCTGCATCATGGGGCTCTTAGAGGACTGAGAGAGGTTGTGACCGGAGTGCCACATAACAACATATAGCATTAGGATGTTTGCAGGGGGTGAGTGCTTGGAAAGTTTTCCAAGGCCTCGTTCCCCAACAGTGACAACAGGTCAGCTGGGATACTGGATTTAGTACACACGGATGTGTGTGGGCCCATGACTCGAAAGTCCTTGAGTGGTTGTGAGTATTATATCACATTTATTGATGACTACTTGAGGAAGACTTGGATCTATTTCCTGAAGGCCAAGAGTGAGGTATTCACATGGTTCCAAGAGTTCAGAGCTCCTGTGGAGAGCCAATCGGGAAAGAGGATCAATGTCTTGTGGTCAGATAATGGGGGAGAGTATTCCTAGAGATAGTTTGTAGACTTTTGTGCACATCATGGCATCGAGAGAAAGATGATTGTACCTTACAACCCCCAACAGAACAGGGTTGCCGAGAGGAAGAACCAGGCCATTACCGGTGCAACAAGATCTATATTGCATGATCAGAGTTTTCCTTTGTATTTGTGGGCATAGGCATGTGCTACTACAGTTTACCTGCAGAACAGGAGCCCCCATAGGATTTTGGGGAAGATGACTCCTGAGGAGGCCTTCACTGATAGGAGGCCCGATGTCGAGCACATCAAGATATTTGGGTGCTCAACTTTCTCTCATGTCCCCTCGGAGAGGAGGACAAAGATAGACCCCACATACCCGTAGGGGATTCTAGTTAGATACTAAGAGGTGTTGAAGTCCTATCGCATCTACATTCCACCACTTAGGAGAGTGGTGGTGAGCAGAGATGTCATATTTGAGGAGGATAGGGATTTTGCGAGATCTCTTGAGTCGAGAGTTGGAGTTGAGGATGATGCAGAGTTTCCAGTTGCAGTCTCAGAGGGAGCACAACCTCAGATTTTGAGTACACCAGTATCATGGGTGATAGAGTCACCATGCACAGCTTCATANGTCATATTTGAGGAGGATAGGGATTTTGCGAGATCTCTTGAGTCGAGAGTTGGAGTTGAGGATGATGCAGAGTTTCCAGTTGCAGTCTCAGAGGGAGCACAACCTCAGATTTTGAGTACACCAGTATCATGGGTGATAGAGTCACCATGCACAGCTTCATGGTCACAGTTCGAGCAATTTTAGTCAGATTGGGCACATACTTCAGAGGGAGCACAAAATTCAGAATCTCAGAGTGTTAAGACAAGTCCTGTGGCAGTCACTCTTGGGCAGAGTGACCTTACTTCTCCATTGACCACTTTAGGGAAGAGGAGACCTAGATGGTTTCAAGAGACCCTGAAGGCGGCCAAGGAGAATGTAGGGAATCCCAAGATCCAGATCAGAGAGAGCAGACCACCACTCATATTTGGAGTATACTTAGCACTTGTGACGAGTATCATGGATACTGAGCCACATAATTTTGTGCAGGAAGTTGACCATCAGGTCTGGAGAGAGGCCATGGTCGAGGAGTATGACTCCATTGTGCGCAATGATGTCTGGGATGTGGTTTCGAGGCTAGTGGGGAAGTTAGTTGTGACTTCCAGTTGGATGTACAAGACCAATATTGCTACAGATGGTAGCGTGTAGAAACACAAGGCTTGTTTTATGGCATGGGGCTTCTCACAGATTGAGGGAGTCGACTATGATGAAAATTTTGCACCAGTTGCGAGATACACTTCTATCAAGACTATCATTTCCATAGCAACAGAGATGGGTTGGTGCATTCACCAGATGGATGTGAAAACCACATTTCTGAATGGCTTTATTGAGGAGGAGGTGTACATAGAGAAACCACAGGATTTTGAGGTGAGTGACAGGGAGACTCATGTGTGTCTTCTCATGAAGGTACTATATGGTCTGAAGCATTCTCCCTGAGCTTGGTATTCACAGATTGATATTTATTTTCTTCAGATGGGCTTCAAGAAGAGCGATGCTGATCCAAACCTCTATTTCATCATTAGGGGTGAGGAAACACTCATTCTCATTTTGTATGTGGATGATCTATTCATTACTAGAGCTGAGGATCTCATAGATGAGTGCAAGCTAGGACTTGCATCAGAGTTTGAGATGAGTGATATTGGATTGATGCACTACTTTCTAGGTATGGAGGTATGGCAGGAGGAGGGTCACATATTTCTCGAGCAGGGGAAGTATGCAGCAGATATTTTGAGCAGGTTTCAGATGGAGGACTGCAGACCCATGTCTACACCTATGATCGCAAAATGGAAGAATATTAGTGCTTCGGATAGCCAGTTGGTGGATGCCATAGTATACAGGTAGTTGATCGGTTTGCTCATGTATCTGGTTAACACCAGACTAGATATATGTTTTGTCGTGAACACACTCAGTCAGTACATGATTAAGCCGAGGAGTGAAAACACGTCTTGAGATATGTTGCTGGGACAATGCACTATGGCCTAGACTATGTCAGGGGAGATGGAGTCAGTTTGGTTGGCTACACAGATTCAGACTAGGCAGGATGTGCTGCTGACATGAAAAGAACCTCAGGGTGCTGCTTCAGTTTGGGGCTAGGGCTTGTTTCCTCGTTCAGCCGGAAGCAGAAGTTAGTTTCTTTGAGTTCGACTGAGGCAGAGTATATGCTGGCTAGTCAGGCCAGTTGCAAGGCCATTTGGCTTCGCAAGATGTTGGTTGGTTTATTCGGTCAGGAGATGTCTCCGATTGTCATTCATTGTGATAATCAGAGTTGCATAAAACTCTATGAGAATCCAGTGTTTCATGACTGGCTTAAGCATAATGAGATCTGGTACCACTTTATTCGTGACTAGGTTTAGAGAGGGGCAGTTCAGTTGTAGTATATATCTACAGATGACCAGGTAGAAAATATTCTCACCAAGGCCTTGCCACAGGGAAAGCATGTCTATTTCAGAGACAAGATGGGCTTGGTGAGGAACACCTTCCTCGGTAAGAGCGAGTTTTGAGTTTTTTACCTTGGGAGGTGTTCCCCATGTGCTTATGACCTCCTTAGCACATGAGGGAAGGACATTACACTTTGTACCTTGTAATTTTGTCTAATTTCACTTTGACTTTTGATAAAGTGAAATTTAGTCATTTTGGCCTAAAATGACTATTAATTCACAAAGGGGTTAATTAGAGACATAAAGTTGACTTAGGAAACTAAACCCAAAGTGGGTTTGTGACTTAAATGTGAAAGGGGATATCTCAACCATTGATTAGATGGGAGATGAGATGATCTCAACCCTTCATGTTTTAGGTTTCGTTTTGGAATTCAAAGAGGGGCGCAAAGGGTGAAGGAGGTCACATTCTTCATTGCTTGAGTTGTTCATTGAGAGAGGATTTCTTTCTTGATGGATATGAGGTTAGTTTTTTGAGGAGAGTTTATCTAGGGCACTTGCTTTCATGGAGGAAGGCTTGCCTCTTATCCCTTAGCTTATTTACTAGAGAGGTTTTGCTGTTAAGGAGGGCACATTTCCATATTGGGGCGCACCAGCAGTTCAGAGACGTATAGCCATCAGATTGCAGTGATATTAGTTGCATAGGGTAGCCATTCAACATAACTTCATTATTGTGGGGGGGTTTCCAGATCTGATCTCATAGTTGGCAGTTGGAGCAGATTTAGTGGTTCTGGTAGTTTGCATGAGTGGCGCACCATTCTGGGGCGCATCTGTTGATTTCGAGCTTGTATATCAACTCAGTTGGAGTTGCTATTGTATCAGGTTCTTTCATATATTGTTTTTATTGTAACACTTCTTCTTCTTTCCTCATATATACATCCATATTCCAAACTGGTTTTCCCCGGGGGGGGGGGTTATCCAGGGTCATGTTGAACAAAAATACCTGTGTCTACAAATGCATGATTTAGTTTCTTAGATCTGTTCATATTTAGCAGTAAACAATGTTTAGGCGTGTTATCTTTATTTTGAGATGCATGTACTAATTTTTGATGACAAAAACGACATGCTAGAGCACCCAAAATTGAGAACATAACCGTAACAAATCAACAAAATATTTTTGGAACGTTGGCTGTTATAAAACAAAAGAAAATAAATTAACTTATAGTTGAAACTTAGAGCCTTTCTTTGGTTAAAGACAGACCAAGAAGGCAAGATGATAGGACCTGGAATTTTCACATTGGGCACACTGGCCTCTTAATAATTGTTTGGGCACTCTGGCCTCTCAGCATTGTAACAATACATTATTTAAAATGGGGGTTCAAAACCTGGGGTGTTACATCCCCTCCCCCTTATTTTGGCACTGTCCTGAGTGCATATACAAAATAAAGATCAAAATCTAAAATTTATTCAAAAAGTTGTGGGTACTCTACCTGCATGGCATCTTCATGCTCCCAGGTAGCATCTTCAGGACTGTAGTAGGTCCACTAAATTTTTACTAGCTCTATAACTCGATTCTTGAGCATTTTTACCTTTATGTCCAATACCCGTACTAGCTGAACCTGAAATCTCCCTCTGTCTCTACCTGAATCAGATGCCAATCAATAACATGGTTAGGATCATGTACATATTTCTTTAGTAAAGAGACATGAAATGCATTATGCACATTCATGGCAGTAGGCAATGCAAGCATGTATGCAACTGGCCCTTTTCTATCCAATATTTCAAATGGACCACAGAATCTGGCTGCCAGCTTCATAAAACTACCCATTTTCAAAGAAATTTTCTTGGGATTCACTTTCAAAAGTACATGGTCCCCTACTTTAAACTCTTTTTCTATCATGTTCTTGTCTCCTAAAATTTCTGTCTATCGTGAGCTACCTTTAAATTCTACTTGATATTAACCACCTGGTCTTCCATGTCCTTGAGCAACTCCGACCCAAGTACCACTCTATCTGCTGGGTTGTCCCAACTTATTGGAGTATTGCATTTCCTACCATACAAGGCTTCAAATGGCCTCATTCTCAATGAATCTTGATACCCATTATTATATGGAAACTCAACCAAGTGTAAGTAATCTTCCCACTTAGATGGCTTATCCATCACATACATTCTCAGCATGTCTTCAATTATTCGATTGACTCTCTCTGTTTACCCATCTATTTGGGGATGATATGCTATGCTAAAGTTTATATTTGTGCCAAATCCTTTAAACAATCCCCTCCATAAATTGGAGGTAAACTTTGTATCTTTGTCCGAGACAATTGTCCTAGGTATCCCATGCAACCTATCAATTTCCTTCATGAAAATTTTTGCAATATTAGGTGTTGTATGCGTTGTCTTCACAAGAAAAAAATGAGTAGCCTTTGTTAATTTGTCAACCAACACCATGATTGAACCATGTTGCTTATTCGTTCTGGGTAATCCTGTGATGAAATCCATGGTGATCAATTCCCATTTCTTCTCTGGAATTGGCAATGGCTGAAACAAACCCGTTGGGTGCCTATGCTCAGCCTTCACCTTCTGACATTCCATACATCGAGCGATGTAATCAGAAACATCCTTCTTCATTCTTGGCCAAAAGAACTGGCTTCTTACTGCTATAATTTTTTTCTGGTAACCGGGATGTCCAACATAAGGAACATCATGCATTTCCTTCAGTACCAAATTCCCCGATTCTCCAGAACCAGGAACATATATTCTGTTTTTATTCATGAGTAATCCATCTTCCTTTATCGCATACTGTTTTACTTTCGGCTGTACATCTCCTTGCTGTAAATTTTCAATTACCTGTAGGTAATGCTGGTCTGTAACAAGACCATCTAAAATTCTTCTCTTCAAGTCTGACTGATGCATACTAACAGTAGTAGCATGCATGAGATGCACTCTTCTACTAAGTGCATCGACAACCTTTTTCTCCTTTCCCTTGATATGCTTGATATCAAAGTCATATTCACTTAGAAATTCCAGCCATCTTGTTTGCCTGGCATTCAAGGTCGGTTGTTCAAAAAGATACTTTAGGCCAATGTGGTCTATCCTTAATTCAAATTTCTTTCCCATGAGATAATGCCTCCACATCCTCAAGGCATGAACAATAGCAGGAAGTTCCAAGTCATGGGTGGCATAGTTCCTCTCATGTTCCTTAAGCTTTCTGGACTCATATCCAATGACATGTCCATTTTGCGTGAGGACTCCCCCAAGTCCTTCCTTACATGCATCTGTACATACCACAAAACTTTCATTTGGGTCAACAATATTTAACATAGGTGCACTAGTAAGTAATTCCTTCAACAGATTAAAATTATTTTCACACTTGAGTGTCCATTCAAATTTAGTTCCCTTATTTTGCAAATAAGTGATGGGATGAGCAGTCTTAGAGAACCATACTATGAACCTTCTGTAGTATCCAACTAATCCCATAAAATATCTAACGTCTGACACATTTCTAGGTGTTGGCCATCTCTAATGGCTTCGATCTTCTCTGGATCTACTGCTATGCCCTGCTCTGAAATAATGTGCCCCAAGTAATGGATCTGCTTCTGGTAAAAGAACACTTACTCAACTTGGCATACAACTGATGTTCTCTCAGTACTTGTAACACCGGTCTTAAGTGATGTTCATGCTCCTCTTCAGAATTAGAATAGATAAGTATGTCATCCATGAATACTATGACAAACTTATCCAAATAATTCCTGAATATTCCATTCATTAAGCACATGAAGACAACTGGTGCATTGGTCAGTCCAAAATGCACCACTAAAAATTCATAATGCCCATACCTGGTCCTAAAGGCTTTCTTATGAATGTCTTCTTCCTTGATTCTTACCCGATGGTATCCTGCCCTCAGGTCATTCTTTCAGAATATCTTTTCTCCTCTTAGCTGATCAAAGAGGTCATCAATTCGGGGTAGAGGATACTTGTTATTTATAGTGTAATTGTTCATTTGTCGGAAGTCAATACACAGCCTCAAGGTTCCATCTTTCTTTTTGACAAAAAGTATTGGTGCTCCCCAAGGTGAAACACTTGGACGTATGTACCCTTTCTTCAACAATTCTTCCAACTGCATTTGTAATTATTTTAACTCCGGTGTGCTCATTCTGTAAGGTATTTTTGACACCGGGGCAACTCCTAGCACTAAATCAATTGAGAAATCTATCTCCCTTCTTGGTGGAAATATGGGTATTTCTTGGAATACATTTTAAAATTCCTGTTGTACCGAGAAATCTTCGAGGCTTGGCCCCTTTGTATTATCTGGCTCTTCCACATGAGCTACATACAGTTGACATCCTTTCCTAAAACATCTTTTCAGTTGTAAGGCTGAAATCTCCCTTATAGAGTTGGGTCTTGGAACTCCTTTCACAGTGATCCATTTTCCATTTCCATCAAGACATGTAAATGTCTTGTTATGACAATCTAGGAAAGAATGATGCTTGTCCAACCAATCCATTCTAATCAGAATATCATAAGACCCCAATGGTATGACATTTAGATCCATACTAGTATTCACACCATTAAGACTTATGGAACAACTTTTGACCATATCATGGATTCTTCTTTTGGTTCCAGTGGCTAACTGAACCAAACTTGATTTTCCAAGTTTACTTTTCTCCAAATGTAATCTATCCACTATCTTAGGATCAATGTAGCAATGACTTGCTCCTGAATCAATCAAAATAGCAATAGGCTGATTTATGATCTTACCTTCCACCTCGATCATATTGGACTGGTACTCTTCTTGTCGATCATTTAAAGCTGCATAGATTATTCCCATATCTTTGACTATTTTAGCCTCTTGGATGTTGTGCATAGCCTTCACTCTGTCCTTTCCGTGTGGGAAATCCTTGTATAGGTGATCTTCCTTGCATCTCCAACATTGGATTGGTGGTCTTCCCCTTTTTCCCAAGGAATCTTTGTTCTTGAAATCTCCCTTAGCATACTGATCTTGATGATTTCTATTAGGCGCATTCTTATTGAAGGGATGTTTGAATCCTTTCCTTCTCTGATCCTGCGTAGGAACTTCCTTCAAACCACCTTCCTAGGTGACCACGACTAGAAACCACGGCTAAATCCTTCCTTAGCACCTTTCTGTCTTGAAGACAACCAATTCGACCCTTAGCCCTCCTTCCCTCAGCTCTCAATTTTCATATGACCATGACCATGACCCCGCGCTTAGCTGAAAAAGAGCTTGTCCAGAGCTTCGAGACTTCAAAACTTTTCACTAGGATTGGATCAACGGTCCTCATCCTCTTTCACGATCAACGATCGAGATCCACTTCATGAATTCGTGCTTCGGGAGTCTCAACTTTCCTCGCTTGCCTCCTCCCGAAACTCTTTTACCTGGATTTCATGATCTATCGATGGGTGTCCTCCCACAGATCAATGACTGTGAATCTCTTCGGCTCTTCAGGCTTCATAAGTTTCAAACTTTCCTCCTGCACTTTCTCCTAGAGTGATTTCACCCGAAGTCGATGATCCTTCGACGTGTGTCTTCTGGAATCAACGGTCGATACGTACTCCGACCTTTGGGCCCTCGGGATTTTTAGACCCAATGCAACCTGTCACATATTTCCCTTCCAGAGTGCCCAATATCCAGACTGCACGATTTTTCGCCACGTGGTGAAATACTGGAAGCAGACACGTGGCCCAATCAGGTGGGTGACACGTGTCACGTTCTATCTGACCTTTCAATACTCCAAATGCTCAAACCTTACTGACATGTTGATCTGAAAATAGGGGGTTGACTTGTTATTCTATGCAAGCACCCTCTACTCCATTAAAATAAACTTCAGGACCTTGCTCAATGTCTTAGTTGTGCAAGAAGATTTATGTGTCAAGTTTATGCTTCTTTTAAATGTTTATGTGTGAGGTCTTTGTAAGGTTAAATATGTGGTTTAAATAAATACACAACAAACATAACTTGCAGAAAATAAACCATCAAACTCACAACAAAGACAAGATGATAAAGGAGTTCACCCCCAACTGGGCTACATCTCCTTGAGCCTCCATCAATGGAGTAGGCTCTCTGGGATTAGTTTTTCAAAGATTCTTTTACAAGATGCTTCTCAACTCCAATGGATTTACTGACTGTACCATTGGGTTCAAAATACATAAAAACCCCAAAAATGACTAATAGAACTCTGAAAACGGACCATGGCTCATCCGGGCATGACCTCTTCTACATGTGGCCTTGAGCTTCCTTGAGATTCCTTGTGGAAAAAACACCTGTAAAAGTCCTCAAAATCATCTGAAATCTATCCCAATGTGTTCATAGCATAATAATTATCCAAAAATGACTATTCAGTCACAGAAAATAGACTTGGGCTCATATGAGCATGACCTCCATCAATAGTGGCCCTAAGCTCCCTGGAGCTCCTGAAAATTCAAGGTAGAAAAACCTGCCAAAGAAGTCTCCAAATGGCTTTGAAAAATGTGCCAATGGATTTAGAACATCCAAAAACCCCTAGCTGGGCTTTTTTGGCACCTCATTTGTCCAAAAACTGAAGACGTTAGGCCTCCTGCCATTTTCCTCCTTCAAGTTTGTTGTCTCTGGTTCGCCAAAACGAACTCTTGTGTGAGTAGCCTGGATTTTGGGTGTTTCCCATGCCTAAACCCAACACACGCGCCCATCTCCACAAAATGCACCAATATTTTTCACCGTTAGCGAAACTAAGCCCCCAAAGGCGGAGGTGTTGGGCGCATGGGGGCCATGTGGCCATGTCCCAACCCAAAAATAGACATCGTTTGCATGTGGCACAAGAGATTGACAAGTGTCAAGGTGTGGAGGAGTAACCATTTAAACATGGCTTTGAACCCACACAAAATTCCGTGGCGTGGTCGTATGCCAAATCACATACAATCGGGGGCTAGGGCTAAGCCCCAGCCCGGACACACCCCAAACCATTTAAAAAGAAACTTTAAATATATGCCAAAACATATATGTTTAAGAACTAAATGTGTGGCGCGTTGGTAATCTGTCCTTTTCCAAGAATTTGCATCATGGGGGCAGGTCTGGGGTTTGAATCCCACGGATACCACAAAAAGTTTACACTACAACATAGTGCCACGTGGCAGCCCATGCCCGGGCCACGTGGCACCTCGCAATTTGACAGTAAAGTGCCACGTGTCAAAACCTCATTCACCCACATCAACTCTCGGCTGTCCATGTCAAAAATTCCACATTACCTGCCACATGTGAGGTACGACCCTGCCACATCATCACCTGTATGGACTGTACAATCAACATTTTTTTTTGCTTGTTTGGCAAATCGAACAAAACACAATATCTCTCTCATCCGATGTCCGTTTTACCTCGTTCAAAGTGCGTTGGGTTCGTGAAGATGAGGGATACACACCTGTTTGTTTTGATGTGATTCCAAACACTTTCATTTTTGGGCTAAATTTTGACCCCTGGTCCAGATTCTAATGGAGTAGAGGGTGCTTGCATAGCATAATCTATCTTACCTTTCAATACTCCAAATGCTCAAACCTTACTGACATGTTGATTTGAAAATAGGGGGCTGACTTGTTATGCTATGCAAGCACCCTCTACTCCATTAAAATAAACTTTATGACCTTGCTTAATGTCTTAGTTGTGAAAGAAGTTTTATGTGTCAAGTTTATGCTTGTTTTAAATGTTTATGTGTGAGGTCTTTGTAAGGTTAAATATGTGGTTTAAATAAATACACAACAAACATAACTTGCAGCAAATAAACCATCAAACTCACAACAAAGACAAGATGACAAAGGAGTTCACCCCCAACTGGGTTACATCTCCTTGAGCCTCCATCAATGGACTAGGCTCTCTGGGATTAGTTTTTCAAAGATTCTTTTGCAAGATGCTTTTCAACTCCAATGGATTTATTGAATGTACCATTGGGTTCAGAATACATAAAAACCCCAAAAATGACTAATAGAACTCTGAAAAACGGACCATGGCTCATCCAGGCATGACCTCTTCTACATGTGGCCTTGAGCTTCCCTGAGCTTCCTTGTGGAAAAAACACCTGTAAAAGTCCTCAAAATCCTTTGAAACCTGTCCCAATGTGTTCATAGCATAACAATTAGCAAAAAATGACTATTCAGCCACAGAAAACAGACTTGGGCTCATATGAGCATGACCTCCATCAATAGTGGCCCTAGGCTCCCTGGAGCTCCTGAAACTCCAAGGTAGAAAAACCTGCTAAAGAAGTCTCCAAATGGCTTTGAAAACTATGCCAATGGATCCAGAACATCCAAAAACCCCTAGCTGGGCTTTCGCGGCACCTCATTTGGCCAAAAACTGAAGAAGTTGGGCCTCCTGCCATTTTCCTCCTTCAAGTTTGTTGTCTCTGGTTCGCCAAAACACACTCCTATGTGAGTAGCCTAGCTTTTGGGTGTTTCCTGTGCCTAAAACCAGAACACACACCCATCTCCACAAAATGCACCAATATTTTGCACCATTAGTGAAACTAAGCCCTCAAAGGCAGAGGTGTTGGGCGCATGGGGGCCATGTGGCCACATCCCAGCCCAAAAATAGACACCGTTTGCATGTGGCACAAGCACTTGACAAGTGTTAAGGCATGGAGGAGTAACCGTTTAAACATGGTTTTGAACCCTCGCAAAATTCCGTGGCATGGTCGTATGCCAAATCGCATACAATTGGGGGCTAGGGCGAAGCCCCAACCCAGATGCGCCCCAAACCATTTAGAAAGCAACTTTAAATATATGCCAAAACATATATGTTTAAGAACTAAATATGTGGCACATTGGTAATCTGTCCTTTGCCAAGACTTTACATCGTGGGGGCAGGTATGGGGTTCGAATCCCACAGACACCACAAAATGTTTACACTACAACATAGTGCCACGTGGCACCTCCCAATTTGACGGTAAAGCACCACGTGTCAAAACCTCATTCTCCCACGTCGACCCTTGGCTATCCATGTCAGCATTTCCATGTTACCTGCCACATGTGAGTTACGGCCCTGCCATGTCATCACCTATACGGACTATACAGTCAACATTTTTTTTTCCTTGTTTGGCAAATCAAACAGAACACGATATTTCTCTCATCTGATGTCCGTTGGACCCAGTTTGAAGTGCATTGGGTTTGTGAAGACAAGGGCTACGCACCTATTCTTTTTGAAGTGATTCTAAACACTTTCATTTTTGGACTAAATTTTGACCCCTAGTCTAGATTCTGATCACGCCTTCCCACTGAAAGGCTTTTGGACCCACAAAAGCTGATGATTATCTGCCTGAACTTCATTACTCTTCTACTTCCAAGTTCTATAAACTGATTCTACTTGAAAAGTATTTTTGGCAATCACCTGGGTACCTTGACATGCCTTGCACTGCAACTGGCTATGTCCCTCAACCACTCTTCTATGGCTGTTGCTAACCCACTGTTCTCTTTGTGCTTGGAATACTGACAACATTCCCACTGAGAATCAAGTCCCTCTTGTCAACTCTTTGGCATCAACACAATTCGCTCTACAATGGTTGCAGAAACTTTCCTGCGACATCTTGTCACAAACCAAGAAAACCATCAATCTTGAAAACAAACTTGATACAAGACTAAAAATGATGCCAACAAAGTCTTTTTTCTCTTCAAGCAAACGGTCGCATCTTGTACTTCATCAAAGTACATGGTGTTTTCCTGCATCTTGGTGTACTCAATATCGAATTACAAGCCAACAAACACCATCGACTAAACATAAGTCGAAAAACATGATCGTCACAACATAGTCGTCAAGACAACATCGACACAAGTCGAGACTCCTTTGAAACGTATCGACATTCCCAATGACAAGTCGACATTCATGATACACAACCATGTTACAATCATGAGTCACTCATAATGAACTGTCACCAAGTTCACTGTTTACACACACACACAAAAACACATGCATGTGCGTAGCTCTTCAACTCCTCTTCAAGTACAAACATAAGTACATAAGCCCAAAAACATGTGGGTACACAAGAGATGAAAATGAAAAACTAAATGGCTGCAATAAGTGAGTATCATACCCCTCTTTTACATCCTCCTGGCAAAGTTGTGCAACAAAAAGAATGCCTTCAAAAGAATGCATTCACATGCAAACTTGCATCTTACAAGTTATGATAAGATTCTACAACTTGTCATGCTTTCAACATAAATGAATACATAAGGCTGAAATGTGCATCTACAACAAAAAAATGCAAGCCTTACTTGCTCAAGAAATCTAACCATTTCTTACCAAGCCAATTCAATGGTGACTTTTTCTGCTGAAAATTGTCTTCTTGTGAATCATCTTGACTCACATCGATGATGGAATCTCCTCTTCCATTCTTGCCAGTCTCTTTATCCATCTACCTCTTGTGATGTGGATGAGTGGTTGGATGCAATGTCCAACATTGGTCAATGAGATGACCCCTCTTCTGGCAGTGAGTGTAAATCTTTTGCATCCTCTTTTCAAGTTGCCTTTGCTTGGAAAGTTTCCTGAATATGGTCAATCTTTTCCAACATCTTGAAACATGATGGTTATATAAACCACAATATGTACATGGACTTTTTCTCCCATTTTTACATGCAAATTTAACATGCTTAACATAATCAAAAGCAACTGAATGATAGGTAGAAATATACCTTGAACATTCACCTTTATTGCCTTCTTGAGGAGGTGAATTTGAAGAGTTACCAGCTCTCCTTTGAATACCAACAACAATGTTATTGTCCTCATGGCTGTTACAACTCTCTTGTTTCACACATTTGCATTCATCTTGAACACATACTTTGCATGCTTGAGGGATTGAACTTGCAACAAAAGTTCTTGAACATTCACCTTTATCGCCTTCTTGAGGAGGTGAATTTGAAGAGTTACCAGCTCTCCTTTGAATACCAACAACAGTGTTCTTGTCCTCATGGCTGTCACAAATCTCTTGTTTCATACATTTGCATTCATCTTGAACACAAAATTTGCATGCTTGAGGGATTGAACTTGCAACAAAAGTTGTTCTTGGAACTGTTTCCCTTGTCTCCTCAACTTTTGAATTTTCTCCATCATTCTGTTCATATCCAAGACCCCTATACTTGGGCCTCTCCTCAACAACAATAGGCTCAAAAATTCCTTGTGCATGCTTGCCTAACCCTCTACCTTCATAGCCCATTTGTAACAATAACTGGGACCCTATTCCTCTAGTGTGATTTTCAAAAACACCAAAGCATTTATCTTGAGAGGAATTTGAAGAAAAACCAACATTACATACCTCATGTTCATGCATGTACTTGGTAAGGGTTTCCTTTGCCTCATGGAGTTGAGTCTCCATCTCATGCAACTTTTCAAGAAGCTGGTGCTTCTCCTCCTTCATGGCCATCAACTGCTCTTGAAGGACAATTCTCTCTTTTCCATCTTCCCACAACTCTTGAACCACATCTCTCATGGTTAGAAACTCCTCCAACATCTCTTTGTCAAAGAACTTGGCTAATGAAAATGTATGAGAACTCTTACTGTTTGAAGCTTCCTCCATCTTTGCAAGATATCAAACTTCAACACAAAACTTGTACAATAATACCAACAGCTAAAACTCTAGCTATCAATGGAAATCACATGAGCAAAAATATGCTCTGATACCACCTGATATGAAAATAGGGGGCTGACTTGTTATGCTATGCAAGCACCCTCTACTCCATTAAAATAAACTTCAGGACCTTGCTCAATGCCTTAGTTGTGCAAGAAGATTTATGTGTCAAGTTTATGCTTCTTTTAAATGTTTATGTGTGAGGTCTTTGTAAGGTTAAATATGTGGTTTAAATAAATACACAACAAACATAACTTGCAGCAAATAAACCAACAAACTCACAACAAAGACAAGATGATAAAGGAGTTCACCCCCAACTGGGCTACATCTCCTTGAGCCTCCATCAATGGACTAGGCTCTCTGGGATTAGTTTGTCCAAGATTATTTTACAAGATGCTGCTCAACTCCAATGGATTTACTAACTGTACCATTGGGTTCAGAATACACAAAACCCCAAAAATGACTAATAGAACTCTAAAAACGGACCATGGCTCATCCGAGCATGACCTCTTCTACATGTGGCCTTGAGCTTCCCTGAGCTTCCTTGTGGAAAAAGCACCTATAAAATTCCTCAAAATCCTATGAAACCTATCCCAATGTGTTCATAGCATAAAAATTAGCCAAAAATGACTATTCAGTCACATAAAACAGATTTGGGCTCATATGAGCATGACCTCCATCAATAGTGGCCCTAAGCTCCTTGGAGATCCTGAAACTTCAAGGTAGAAAAACCTACCAAAGAAGTCTCCAAATGGATTTGAAAACTGTGCCAATGGATTCAGAACATACAAAAACCCCTAGATGGGCTTTTTTGTCACCTCATTTGGCCAAAAACTAAAGAAGTTAGGCCTCCTGCCATTTTCCTCCTTCAAGCTTGTTGTCTCTGGTTCACCAAAACGCACTCCTGTGTGAGTAACCTGGATTTTGGGAATTTCCCATGCCTAAACCCAGTACATGTGCCCATCTCCACAAAACGCACCAATATGTCGCACCGTTATCAAAACTAAGCCCCCAAAGGCGAAGGTGTTGGGCGCATGGGGGCCATGTGGCCACGTCCAAGCCCAAAAATAGACACTGTTTGCATGTGGCACGAGCGCTTGACAAGTGTCAAGGCATGGAGGATTAGCCATTTAAACATGGTTTTGAACCCTCACAAAATTCCGTGGCATGGTCGTATGCCAAATCACATACAATCGGGGGCTGGGGCTAAGCCCCAGCCCGTACGTGCCCCAAACCATTTAAAAAGCAACTTTAAATATATGCCAAAACATATATGTTTAAGAACTAAATGTGTGGTGCATTGGTAATCTGTCCTTTGCCAAGAATTTGCATCATGGGGGCAGGTCTGGGGTTTGAATCCCATGGACACCACAAAAAGTTTACACTACAACATAGTGCCACGTGGAAGCCCATGCCTGGGCCACGTGGCACCTCCCAATTTGACAGTAAAGCACCACATGTCAGAACCTCATTTGCCCACGTCGACCCTCGGCTGTCCACATCAGCTCCCGACATGTCAACATTTCCATGTTACCTTCCATGTGTGAGGTACGTCCTTGCCACATCATCACCTGTATGGACTGCATGGGCTGTACAGTCAACATTTGTTTTTTGCCTGTTTGGGAAATTGAACAGAATGTGATATCTCTCTCATCCGATGTCCATTTGACCCTGTTCGAAGTTATTTGGGTTTGTGACGATGAGGGCTATGCACCTGTTTGTTTTGAGGTGATTCCAAACACTTTCATTTTTGGGCTAAATTTTGACCCCAAGTCCAGATTCTGATCACATGTGGCACACATTCCATGTGTCCACGTCATCCTAGGTGACGCCCGCAAGCCATGTCACATCGAAAATTTTTGGGTCCACATCACCTCCTGGTGACGTCATTGTGCCCCATCACTTCGGCTCTTCGGGCTTCGGGAGTTTCTATGTTAGCACACTTCCAATTCTCCTGAACTCCACATTCCTGAACTGGCTAATTTGTTGCCATGTGTCCTCCTGGATTGGATGACTAAGATTCACTTCGGATCTTCACCCGGAGTCCACGGATCTGAACTGCGTGTCCTCCTTAATCTATCGACTACGATTTCTTCTGGTCTCGGGACTTCGAAAATCTCAAATTTCAGAACTTATTTGGCCCCACTGCTTTTATCCAAAGCCATGGATCTGGTGACACGTGGATCTTAACAGATCAATGGCTGAGATCCTTTCAGATGATCAGACGGTCGAGATTTACTTTGGCTCTCTGGGCTTCAAGAGTCTCAAATCTCAACTGAAAACATCTCAAACAGATTCCTCCGAAGTTACTAATCTACTGACATGTAACCTCTTGGCGATCGATGGTCATGATGTACTTCGGACGATCCGATAGTCGACGTTTACTTCAGGTCTCCGGCTCTCCGGGCTTCGGGAGTTTCAACTCTCAACTTCTCCTCGCTCACTCTTTGCCGGAGTGATTTCACTTAGAGCACACGATCGGTTGACGCGTGTCTTCCTATGGATCGACGGTCCCCAACTACTTTGGCTATTCAGAGTTTCGATGTTCGAGCCCTAACCTATCACATCACTGGATGCCTTTCAATTTGCGGGGGCATGTATCGACAGTTTGGAGTAACCCTCTTTTCACCCCACAATTCTCTTGATGCTGACACGTAACCCCTTGGGGAAACTGTGGTTTGGATTGCGAGACTGCCTTGGGAAATTATCTTCTATGCAACTCGGTTCCCCACAATGCCTCATGTCTGTTGATCTCAGTCTCCCATGGGATCCGATGGTTATGACCTTAACCCTTTCTTCCTTTTCATCAGAGAAATCATGTTTGCCTGTCCTCCAATCCAATGATCCTGGATCTCTCCTGATCCTATAGTGGCGATCACTCTCGAATTTGGATGGGACGGTCATGATCCCTCGAAACCCTTACACGGGTCTCTAACGTTCTATCTCCCACGTAGATTTTGCAATGCCATTCCTCCTAAGCTTTTTAGCTCCAAGGTCAGAGTTCAATCTCGACCCTAAGACTCTGACCAACAGACCCGGCCCATACCGGCCCGGTGTTTCAACCAGAAGCTTTGATAAAAAACTGTAACATACCCAGCCACCCATAGGCCGAGGTATGCTACCTTCAAGCCCATCCTTGGACTTCTTTCTCTTACTGATACCTTTTAAAATTTAAGGATGCATAAACGAAAATATTTTAACGACATGCACAACAATATCCAACAAGCATGCATAGTCTAAAGATTCAATTAAACGATAATTAAATATACACAACGGAAATACATTCATACACATGTAAATGATACCATAACAGAGAGCACTTCTCTTTATGAAAGACGACACCAACTGGATGCAGACCAAGGACGTTCCACCCAACCATAAACATTACTATTCCAAATCTCAATAGGAGCATCACCCCCAAGCCAGGGATATGAATCCACAAGGGCAGTTCTAGAGTGTTACGTGGCTCCCCAAACTAGTCAGCACCCAAGCTCTCACAAGTTTCCCAGCTCTCACAACAATCCAAGTACCCATCTGTCTTCTACCCATCTTGCACCACCTGAGAGAACGAACCTCCACCCTTCTCTACCATGCAGTCCCTCAAGCATTCCTTCTCCTTAATTCGGGCTCCAACGCAATTGGTCCAGAATCTCAATGCTGGAACTCTAAGGACTTGCAGCTGT
This sequence comes from Picea mariana, assembly GCA_032191745.1. Classification (NCBI taxonomy): domain Eukaryota; kingdom Viridiplantae; phylum Streptophyta; class Pinopsida; order Pinales; family Pinaceae; genus Picea; species Picea mariana. The sequence continues at coordinate 45,843 of JASDQU010736709.1, read as the reverse complement.
GAGAAACGCTTGACATAGGCCAATGCATCTCAGACATGCGGCCTCAGGTCACGACTGGATCACACCAACGACCACTACAACCAAGTATCCCGTGGCTAATCTTCAACAGTTCGGCTCCCTTTCCCCGAGCCAAGACGTGGATGACGGATGGATCAATGAATGAGTAAGTGGGTGCATGGAGGTGTGTGCATGACAGTGTGTGAGGGATAGAATGGTGCGAATGAAAAAGTGAAGGAGAAAACGAGCCAACGACCAACCCCCCTATCAGACCAGAGGCGGGTTTAAGTAACTTCGTGGGGAAATCAAGAACCTTCTGGCCTTCCCCAAGAAGCTCACGTAATCGATTCCATCCCTTAGACAAAAATGGGTAATTAGAATAGGAATAAACACTTAGCCCCTCAAGCCCCCTCTCTTGTCGAATCATAGCCCCCTATAACTCTAGTCCTTGTTCGTCTAGCAACCAACCATGTATTTATTATTAATAATGATAAAAATATTACATGTCTTGGGCACACTGGCCTCTTAATAATTGTTTGAGCACTTTGGCCTCTCAACATTGTAATAATACATTATTTAAAATGGGGGTTCAAAACCTAGGGTGTTATAGGTTATATGGTTACATAGTCAACAATCTAGGGAAACAATGCCCATAGATCCTCTACGCCAAGAGAACTTCTCAGTGCTCACATATTTTGGTAATGAATCTACAAAATTCTTCAAAGTGTCCACCTTCATCAATAACACCTTTCCTTCAACCATGTTTCTCACAAAGTGATATTGAACATCAATATGTCTTGTCTTTGAATGATAAGCCAAGTTATTCACCAACAAGATTGCACTCTAAATATCAAAATTTATCCTTACAACTTGTTGTACCAACCCAATACCTGAACATAATCTCTATAACCATACTACTTCCTTGCTTGCATGAGTGGATTCCATGTATTCAGCTTCTGTAGTTGAGAGTGCCACTACAGACTATCTTTTTCTCCTCCAAATAAGTTAAACACATACCCACCTATAGATATTATGTGATCTAGATCTCAAGCCTAGTCTCCATCAACAAACCCATGTATTTCTAACACTATGTCCAATCCTGGTCTTCCTTGATAGCACAATCCATAATTAGTAGTGCCACACAAATACCTGAAAACCCTCTTTACTGTTTTCCAATGCTCATTCCCTAGTTTTGACACATACCTGCTCAAAACTCCCACTGCATGCACAATGTCTGGTCTAGTACAAACCTTGCATACATCAAAATGCTAACCACACTAGCATATGGAACACGAGACATGTCCTCTTCCTCTTGTTGTTTCTTAATACACTTATCCACATATAACTTTACACCTACATGCATAGGAACCCTGACTGATTGACATTGATGCATATTAAACCTATGCAATATTGTCTTGACATGTTTCCTCTAATTTAACTAGAGTTTCTTGTTTTCTCGATCTATTCTAATTTCCATGCCCAAAATTAAAATTGCAGCACCAAGATCCTTCATATAAAATTTAGAGGAAAAGTGAGTTTTCACATCCTGGATAATGTTCTTGTTGTTTCCTATCAACAACATATCACCCACATACAAGACCAAATAAATGAGATGATCACTGATTAATTTGAAATACACACAATGATCCTCTTTGCTCCTTATGAAGCCAAGTCCCAACATATAAGTATCAAATTTTTAATACCACATCCTTGGTGATTACTTTAACCCATACTGTTACACATGAAATTTTCACACCTAGGTACCTCTCCCTAAGTGTCGTAAAGTGTCATATGAGTGTCTCATACACCTTGACACCATGGAATAACCTATGTCACAATCCCTAGTCAATGTGGAGGAGGGATATATTACATGAAGGCTAAAATACCAAGTGCACATGAATTATTATTAATATTCATGAAAAAGAAATTAATTAAGTGTGAGAATCAAGTGCACATGAATTATTATTAATATTCATGGAAAATAAATTAATTAAATGTGAGAATCTGCCTCACATTTGGTTTCCTATTTTTTACAGAAGGTGGAAGATCTCATGGATGATTGAAATATTTCCTCCTTAAAATCCTTGAGAGATATTTCCTCGCTAAAATCCTTAAGAAATATTTTCTCCCTAAATATCTTAGAGACCCCTTTTTTAGTGGATCTGATGAGAGATCCTCTCCATGGTGGTTAAGCCTCCAAATCCTATATAATGAGGGCTTTCCATGGAGGAGGGGGAGATAGAGGATTTTAGAGATACCAAACTTATGATTTCATGAGAAGTGGGGGAGAATAATCGGTGAAAAGTATTGTCATTTTGATTGTGGATCATTCGAGCAAGGGGTTGGAGAAGGAGAGCTTGGTGAGGATGCTACATCTACATATACACTTTGTAAGCACCTTATTTTGTTCTCATTAATACATGTTCTTGGTCTCTTCCGTTCAAGATTGTGTACATTTGCATGAACTTGTCTCTTTGGATGAATCTAGCTTTAAACTAATCATGGTAGAATAAGAAGTATTCTTTGTCTTTGTGGTTTATTGGATTGCAGGACTTGTTGAAAGGCTTGGGAATCAAGGCTCAACTTGGACTGAGCGAGGACAAATGTCGTAAAAAGGTACTCATACTCTCTTCCTCTTCTCTATTGAATAATTTAGCTATGTTTAAAGGAATGTCAGTGATCAAAGTTAGCACTTTTCTGTCTTGATCATAGGGGTCTAAGATCCAAGAGGGAATTCACCTGTCCACAGGGGAATTTTCCTATAACACATACATGGGCGTTTTTAGTCAACATACTAGCTCTTTCTTTCCATTCACAACAAAACCTTTTGGTTGCTTCATGTAGATTTTTTCTTCCAGATTCCCATGTAGGAATATTGTCTTCACATCCATTTGTTCTACTTCAAAATCAAACGTAGTAGAAATAGATAAAATAAATCTAATAGAAGTTAACTTTGAAAAATGATAAAATGTTTCACCAAAGTCAATTCCTTCTACCTGGGAATAACCTTTTGCTACTAACCAAGATTTATATTTTTGCACTTTTCCTTATGCATTCAACTTCTTCTTAAACACCCATTTTCTACCAATGTGATTTCTTCCAGTATGAAAAACCACTAGATCCCAAGCCTCATTCTTGTCTAAGGCTGTCATTTCTTCAACCATGGCCATTTTCCAGAGTTCTCCATCCTCTGAATCATCTTTCTCCCTAATATTTTTAGGATAATCTTTAGTAATAAACAAAGCAAATTTTGAACGAGGATTGGGTTGAGTATACCTTTCTAGTTTTCTTCTTTCACAAACCGATCTCCTCAATATTGGAGTATGGGGATTTTCTTCTTCTTATTCATCTTTTTTTATAGAGTCTGATTCACTATCCTTCAACTCAAACTTTATTTTCTCTGGTTCTTCTTTCCTTGGTAGGATTTCTTGTTTGACAACATCTTTGATGTATCTAAATACCACTTCTTGACTATAAACTACTTTCTTATTTTCTTGGTTACAAAGCTTATAACCTTCCAGATCATATTTATACCAAATAAATATACACTTTTCAACATTTTTATCTAGCTTACTCTTGTTTTTATTTGGAACGTTAACACATGAATCACAACCAAATACCCAAAGATGTGTGAGAGAGGGTTTCTTACCAGTCCATACCTTGTGTGGATTTTTGTCATCTGGTATTGATGAGGGTGATCGATTGACCAAGTAACATGTAGTACCCATTGCCTTTGCTCAAAATTTCTATACTGACCCGACACCACTGAGCAAGCCCCTTTCCTTTTCCATCAACATCATGTTCATCCTTTCTGCAACTCCATTCTGTTAAGGTGTATATGGATTAGTCTTTTGCTTTGCTATACTGCACTTCTTACAAAATTCTTTGAATTCATTTCTGCAAAACTCTCCACCATTATCTGTCCTCAACACCTTTATTCTTTTATATGTTTGATTCTCCACAAGAGCCTTAATCTCTTTAAACTTTTCAAAGACTTTTGATTTCTTCCTAAGAAAATATATCCATGTATTCCTTGAGAATTCATCTATAAATGAGGCATAGTACACATATTTCCATGGTGATAGAACCAACACAGGTCCAAACACGTTACTTTGCACCAACTATAAACTTCCCTCTACCCTTGTTCCACTAGAGGGGAATATTACCTTATTCTACTTCCCATATACACAATGTTCACATAAATCAAAATATAGAGAGTAGTTAGACATACCTTCAACCATACCTTTATTGTGTGGTAGTCGAAATCCCTTCTCTCCGATATGCCCTAGTCTTTGATGCCACAACATACTCTTTTCTCCATAGACTGTAATATTTTTTTCTTCATCATCTCCAATCTCAATAAAAATGGAAATATTGCACCCATCACGAATAGTTCTTCCTTACATATTATACATAGTTCCAAACCAAACTCCCTTCAGCAACACCATTGTTCCTTGAACCATCTGACAAGTTTCTTTCTCAAACATTGTCTTTACCCCTACATCGTCCAATTTTCTTATAGAAATAACATTTTTGGACATTCTTGGGATGTGATGAACACCAGGGAGTGTTATAATCCTTCCATCCATGACATTCAACTTGAATTTTCCTCATCCTATTATTTTTTTTGTCGACTCATCACCTAGGAAAACATCACCTCCATCATACCTTTCATATTCACAAAAACACTCCCTGTGAGGAGTCATAGGAAAGGATGCTCTCGACCCAATCAACCATGCCTCATGATATGCATGTGTGCTTGAAGAAGCCAAGTACATATCCCCTCCTTCTTGTAACATCCCCATCCCTAAGCCGGGCAATGCCACATCAAAATTTCTGACCTATGATACCAGTTAATTAAATAAATGCTTTGCATATGAACATAGTTATGAGGAATAACAACAACACACAACAACAACAATTTATACATAGAATTAACAACATATATTCCATAATAGAAAAATCATAATTACACACACAATAATTGAAATAAGCACATGATAGACACTTATCTCATGAAATAAAAACCAACTGTATGCAGACCTTCCACGTTCCTCCTATCCATAGACTACACTACTCAAAATATTGACAGTGTGTCACCCTCGATTTAGGGCTAAACTCTACCTGAGAAAATGAAGTCCTAAGCCAGTCTAAGTTCTGTAAATCAACATAAATTCTCATATTTATGTGCTAACTTGAGAAACTAGCCTATAGTCCCTCATCCCCCACATGCCTATCCTACCCTAGGAAGTGTGCCCCTTCTCATCTCAATAGTCCTTCG
>JASDQU010736709.1:19233-32742 GCA_032191745.1 Picea mariana | reverse complement strand
TGATTGTGCATATCCTTTGCATGTATAATTCAAAGAACCCTCACACATGGGATGAGAGCCTTCCCTATGTCCAGCATAGCTACAACTGAGCCTTGCATAGCTCAACCGGCCATATCCCCTTTCAAGTGGGGTTGGGATTCCAACCATTGGGTCCCATAGATGTTGCACTTCCCCTTCCAGTCACCTCGACTGACTCATCTCCTGCTCCAATTGAAGTTGACAAAGCCACCCGGTTCATTGAGCAGATCCAACACATTTTCCAACAGGTTTAGGATATCCTACAGAAGTCCAATGACAAGTACAAACAACGCCATGATCAACATCGAGTGCCACATAAGTTTCAGGTAGGTGACAAAGTTTGGTTGCACTTGCAGAAAGAACGCCTTACAGGACCCCATCGGAAGCTTCACCCACTCCATTATGGACCATGCACTATCACCAAGGCCATGGGGGATAATTATTTTGAGCTCAACATTCATCCTTTCCTTGGCCTACACCCAGTGTTCAACATGGATCTCCATCGCCCTTATTTCCCACCATTATTAGACACCTCAAAAGTAGCAGAACAACTGAAACCAACAGAGCTCAACCTTGACTGCATACAACATGCATCCAATGATCAGATTGTGGACAGACAGATCAAGGGCACTCGACAGCAAAGGATCCAACTTTATCGAGTCGTCAAAGTAGGGCAGCTCCTGCACCAAGGCAAGTAGCTCACCCAAGGCCAAATTCAACAAAAATTTCCTCATCTAATGGGGGACCTCAACAAAATGGAAACCATTGCTTCCTAAGGAGGGATTATTGATCTAGATGGATATCGGTGGCCACCCACCTTTTCCAACTATCTCAAAACAGTTTTCTGACATTTTTGGCAATTTACTATTTTTAGCAGTTTTAACTTTTGGGGCCATTTTGAGGGACTAAATGAAGGTTTTTTGGTATTGAACTCCTAAATGATAGCCAAAGGCATGATTTATCCCCCAAAATGAATCTCCCCAATGATACCTTTCCAACGGGCTATCACACGCCTAAAAAGACGATCGTATGCAAAAGTTACGACCCCGGGAAGTTGATGTACTAACTTACCCAAACGGGGCCCACATGACTTTTTGCGCTTCATCCCCTAGGGTTAGGTTTTTGGATGTCTAGGGTTTTTGGAATTCTTTCTTATTGTAAAAAGGATTTCAAATCCTCATTGTAATTTTCTTCTTGTGAATTCTCATTGCCGTCACATCTCTTCTCAGAGATAAGCCGCCACCATTCCCGCAAGCTTGTTTCTGCTGCATTTTACAGTTTCAACTTATTTCGTTATTGAATAGAAAACTAGTTTTATTGTATCTCTGTTATTTTGTGTTAAGAACCTGTTAATAATCTGTATTCATTTTGTTCTTCTCATAAAATCCGGATCAGCAAGTGACCCGGTTCATTATACGATTGGTTGTTTTGATTATGATTATGAGATATTGTGGATCTGATGATATGCTATTTTTCTATATTTATATCGACATGTGCTATTGACTAGTTTCTCCTGAGTGTGCATGACTGTGGACGTTAGAGGATGTCGATGACATCGACGGATCTCCTTGGAATATGGATCGAGTCAGGGAGTGGATTGTTATGGTTTGAATGTTTTTTATATTACAGATGTGACATATGACTAGATATTATGATGTTGATTGTTATCGCTGACACGTTTCATTGGTGGATGCAGGCTGACGGTAGCTTGCTAACGAGACTCACATTAGGAGTAAAGGGGTCACACATGACAACCAGAGACATTGAGAGAGAGGTGTGGCAACAGCCCTACCACAGCCTACTAGCACTCCCATCGTGGCTCGAACTGTAGGTTAACGATTACCTAGTTCGAGAGATCCACAATCCACGATGTCATGAGGGCATACTGTGACAGTCTCTCACAATGATTCTAAGGGGAACGCAATAAAGTAGGTACCTTATTACTTAGAGGCCCTTAGTCTCCCACAAGGTCACCTGACTGAGTATTGACTCCAGGGATTTGACGTATACCAAAATCAGTCAGAAGGCGAGTGGCACCCTTGGAGCACATAGTGCGTCTTGAAGGGCACATCGCACAAATAAAACATGAATGCATGTGAGTGGCACCCTTGGAGCATGTAGTGTGTCCTGAAGGGCACATCACGATTTTAACTATAGTAAGTTAATAAACCTAGTACCTAGAAAACTATGCCTCATTAGGACCTGGTCAGCCTTAAAATGAATGATGGTATGAGTAAAGTCTAATGACTAATTTTTCCCTTAAAAAATGCCTCCAAGCCTAGTGAATTTAAAACCTAGGTCTAAGTAGAACATGTGAAAAAACAAACTAAATGGACATTTAACAAGGAGAGGGTAAAGAAAATTCAAACATTAATAATTAAAGTAGACTTCTAATGAAGGATTACATTATTAAAAAGGTAGATTGTTGTTTATGTCTAAACTTGTTAATTCTGAACTTAGATAAAAAGGGGAACATAAAGAAAAGGGGAAACTTGAAGAAAAAGGGGAATGTCTGACATAGTAGGGAATCTAGTATTTGGAACCTTCTGTTTGTGAACTCAACTAGGTTTTAAGAAAGGAATCAATCATTTAAGAAATGTAAGGGAATAAAGGGACACCAATGAGCGTTTTTAGGAACTCTTTTAGGTGGGTGAGGGAAATAGGCAAATTTAATTAATTAATAAATTGATTTTCTGTTGCAACTAAGGGATCAGGTGACATGTGTACAGGAAAGGTTTATCCTAATTAAATTTAATAAAAAGAATTTAATGAGGGTTTGGGAAACTAATCACTAAGAAAACTCTATAAAAAGTATGACGGAGGAGGAGTATGCATCAGATCTGGTATGCGTAAGGTTATGATGTTGGATTTTATTCTTGAATGAATTTTTCTTGTGGGAGTTAGGATACCCAGCTCAGATAACGAGTGGTAGCTCGACCTTGCGAGGCGAGCTGGGAGCTAGTCATGTCTGGTTGTGGGCGAGGCCCCTTTGTGGCTCAGGGGGCTCATGGGGAAGAATTGTACCCCTAGCATTGGTTGGGAGGTACCGGTGAGGTCTCAGCGGTTAGCGAGCAGGAGCTGGTCGGAGCGCAAGGGTGGGACATTGATTTGTATTCGTCATCGTCGGTCACGGTATTCTGGGTAAAACTGTTAATTGCTTGAGTTTAAAATTTTACTTGTATGGTACTTAGATCATCATTTGCATGTTTTGTATACTCATCTTGTGAAGGGTGTAAGCTTGGGATCCCATTTGAAGTTTGGTCTCATCGATGAACAAGTCACTCTGTGTTCTGTTTTCTATTGTTTGTAATGATGTTATTTCCGATTAATAAGTAGTTTCGATCGCTTCTGTAATAGTACAGGAGTTTAACCTTATATTTAATCCATAACCACTTTATGTAGGATCTCATTCTGGTGTGAATGATCAAATCCATTCCATGTTCCTCCCCAAACGTAGTCAGTCACGAGCAATCCACTTTGTTGGTGCTTTCTAGTTAAATTTGCATGCCAAATTCAAGGCAAAATGTTACTACACCTATGTCAATAGAATGTATTAATTGGACAAAGTCTGTCTTTTGACTGATTTTGTCTTCCATCAGAAAGTACAATGATGGGTTCTTCTTTTCATTGTTGTAAATAATGTTATTGCAATTTACGATTTAATGATACATGAGTTTATCCTTTGTGAATGCATAACCATTTGAACTAGGATCTCAACTTGGTGTGGATGATCGGAACCATTCCTTGTTTCCTCTCAAAAGTAGCCAATCATGAGTAAATCCATTTTATTGGCGCCTTCAAGTTTCATTATGCTCAATGCATTACCAACTCAAGGATTTTATATTTTCCTATTGAATCCTATAAAAAGGACCATTTTAGATGATGTTTGTGTATACCTTCCTCGTTAATTTTGCATGTTATTTTCAAGGTAAAATGAATATCACACCTATGTCAGTGGAGTGTATTTGAAATAATTTCTTCCTTTTGTTGCTAGATATTGCTTAGGTTCGGTCTATACTTAGAGAATGATTATACCATTCGTTATTCCTTCCCAAAAGTGGCCAGTCATAAACAAATCCACTTTATTGGTGCTTTCATGCTTTATTATGCTCAATGCACTATCATCTCAAGAATTTCATTTTTTTCTCTTGTATATGCTGTAAAAGGAATCTTTAGATGTTTGTATATAATTTCCAACTTATTAGTCAGTCATGAAAAAATCCACTTTATTGGTGCTTTCACATTTCATTATGCTCAATGCACTGTCAACTCAATAATTTCATATTTTTCGTTTGTATATGTCGTAAAAGGAATCTTTAGATGCATGTATTTCAATTTCCTGAATTGTATATTAATCTGGATGCTCTTAACATTTTTAGGCAGAGAGTCGTGCCAATTGTGGCATGTCGATCCTTCTATTTTACCTTTCATGATTGGAACAAGTTTTCATTTTGCGTGGTGTGATGAGCGTGATGTATTAATTGATTATTTTATTACAATGATTCCATCATGATACTCTCGAGGTAAGAAAGCTGACAGTTCTAGTAAAATACCCACAAGTTGACTCTTGTAGCAGCTAAATCGTGGTTAGAACCTGTGCCCTTCCAGCTGCCATGATTATGTGGGACTGCCTCGATTCATTTCTACAGCCAAAAATTCAGAATCACCACTAGTGTGCTCACTGTTATGCCACCTATAAATTACTTAAATGTGCAGTGTTAGCTGATGCATTTCTTAAATATTAAAGTGGAGTGAACATCGTTCTAACAGACCGACATAACGTTTTCCTTTTACCTTGATTTATTTCTCAAATATCCCTTATTTTAATTACACCGATATTTTATTTATCCTTGATTATTATTACTCAGAGATTCTTGGTTTAAATACGCCGAGAGTTAAATATATATATTTTTTTGCAATACACAGTGATTCCTTGTTTATTTAAAAAGATTATAATTACCTTGTTTTAAGTAGTCACTGAAACACCACCTTTGCATATCTAACCATCCTCACGATAGTAGACAATGTTCAAATTAAGTTAATTAAACAATGTTTTAGAAATTGTGAGATTTTTGTAATTAATTAAATTGATATGTAAACTGTGTTTAATTCATTTTTTGGATACAATTTATGTTTATATTGTACAATTTGATGATGTAAGTTAGCATGATGAGTTAAGTCATAAGGGTGAATGATGTAAGTGGGTGTGATAAGTTGTACACCTTAACGTTGAATGATCATAATGTGGGAAGGCTTAAAAGGTTGGTAAGGACACAAGGCATTTCATCCATGGTAGAATGTATGATATTATGTGAATTCTTTATTTGATTAATTGGTAATTGAGTCATAGTTTGAATTTCAGTGTAACGACCAATGTTGTTATCCATGAGTCATATAGAATTTTTAATCATGTACGCACCTTGATGGAAATCGACCAATGATACCTTAACTTAGTCTAAGTAACAAATACTAATATATGTTATTTAAAAATGTTTTAGCAATCAAGGCTTATGAGGTAAGAGCGGTAGAAATTTAGGTGTATTATTAGATATGCTTGGTTAATGTTTAGATTAGGATTGAGGTGGACTTGCGTGTCTTAAATTTTAGTTTTCATGTGATGATTAGAGCGGTTACTCTCACAAGCATCATTTAGAGTCGTTGATGTATGATTGAAGGATGATGATATCTTTTGCATGATGAAATTTACGTAATAATGATGGTTTAAGATGGAAAACTCTTGCGCAATGAATGTTGAATGTAATGAACGACTATTTTAGATAATCACCCTTGCGTCTTGGATTATTGTGCTTTTGATGATCATTGATGATGTGTCGGCATGGTGCCATTCAAATATTAATGATTTATTATTGTTTCATTTCTACATATGAATGATGTGTTGATGATCTTGTTATTTAAATGTAATATGTTTCCAACGCAAAAATAAAATATATACATATATAAAATTTCACCTTTTGTACGTCGGTTGTGTCGTAATGGTCAGTGAATGATGTAAGTGGGTGTGATAAGGTGTACACCTTAATGTTGAATGATCATAATGTGGGAAGGATTGTAAGGTTGTTAAGGACACAAGGCATTTCATCCACCGTAGAATGTATGATATTATGTGAATTCTTTATTTGATTAATTGGTAATTGAGTCATAGTTTGAATTTCAGTGTAACGACCAATGTTGTTATCCATGAGTCATATAKAATKTTTAATCATGTACKCACCTTGATGGAAATCGACCAATGATACCTTAACTTAGTCTAAGTAACAAATACTAATATATGTTATTTAAAAATGTTTTAGCAATCAAGGCTTATGAGGTAAGAGCGATAGAAATTTAGGTGTATTATTAGATATGCTTGGTTAATGTTTAGATTAGGATTGAGGTGGACTTGCATGTCTTAAATTTAGTTTTCATGTGATGATTAGAGCGGTTACTCTCGCAAGCATCATTTAGAATCGTTGATGTATGATTGAAGGATGATGATATCTTTTGCATGATGAAATTTATGTAATAATGATGGTTTAAGATAGAAAATTCTTGCGCAATGAATGCTTAATGTAATGAACGACTGTTTTAGATAATCACCCTTGCGCCTTGGATTATTGTGCTTTTGATGATCATTGATGATGTGTCGGCATGGTGTCATTCAAATATTAATGATTTATTATTGTTTCATTTCTACATATGAATGATGTGTTGATGATCTTGTTATTTAAATGTAATATGTTTCCAACGCAAAAATAAAATATATACATATATAAAATTTCACCTTTTGTACGTCGGTTGTGTCGTAATGGTCAGTGAATGATGTAAGTGGGTGTGATAAGGTGTACACCTTAATGTTGAATGATCATAATGTGGGAAGGATTGTAAGGTTGTTAAGGACACAAGGCATTTCATCCACCGTAGAATGTATGATATTATGTGAATTCTTTATTTGATTAATTGGTAATTGAGTCATAGTTTGAATTTCAGTGTAACGACCAATGTTGTTATCCATGAGTCATCTAGAATGTTTAATCATGTACTCACCTTGATGGAAATCGAACAATGATACCTTAACTTAGTCTAAGTAACAAATACTAATATATGTTGTTTAAAAATGTTTTAGAAATCAAGGGTTATGAGGTAAGAGCGGTAGCAGTTTAAGCGTATTATTAGATATGCTTGGTTAATGTTTATATTAGGATTGAGGTGGACTTGCATGTCTTAAATTTTATTTGTCATGTGATGATTAGAGTGGTTATTCTCGTGAGCAACATTTAGAATTGTTGATGTATGATTGAAGGATGATGATATCTTTTGCACGATGAAATTAACGTAATAATGATGGTTTAAGATAGAAAACTCTTGTGCAATGAAGGCTAAATGTAATGAACGATTGTTTCAGATAATCACCCTTGCGTCTTGGATTATTGTGCTTTTGATGATCATTGATGATGTGTCGGCATGGTGTCATTCAATTATTAATTCTTTATTATTGTTTCATTTCTACATATGAATGATGTGTTGATGATATTGTTATTTAAATGTAATGTGTTTCCAACGCAAAAATAATATATATATATATATATACACACAAAAAAATTCACTTGTTGTACGTCGGTTGTGTTGTAATGGTCAGGCCGTTACATATGGTATCAGAGTCGATTCGACTCACGACTATGGATCACTGCGGATTCCATTGATTAGATGCTTGATTATAAAATCTCACTAATTAAATTGATTTGTATTCGTGCAGGTAATCATGGTTAGAGGACATCGTGGAGGTAGATGATGGGGTGCTAGGGGAGGATGCGTGACGCCTCTAATAGCATCCACGTCTGAGGGGTCTAATCCCCAGGGAGAAGAACAGGTTGTCGGGAAAAAAAAAAATTGTGGGTGATGTGGTTGGGCTGATGAGGTCCTTTCAGAGGATGTCAGAGGCACTAATCAGCCATTTGGATAGAGATGAGTCTAGAGCGACAACACCTCCTGAGGGTCCACCATGCGCCCTGACCAATACTGGTAGCATTCACCACGAACTCGAGAAGGTCAAGTTTCCCGAGTTATTTGGTGCCCTAGACGACGCATCCGTCGAGGCATGGTTGGAGAATATGGTGATGTGCTTTGCACTTTGTGACTATACCTCCAACATGAAGGTCTGCATGGAAGTCTTGAAACTAAAGGGGAGCGTTCTTCTATGGTGGAAGACGCTCCTGCCGCAACTCAACATGGTCGTTGAGGACGTGTCATGGGAACTATTCGAGGAGAGATTATGGGAGAGGTATCTGTCTGAGGAATTCATTGAGAGACAGCTCAACGAGTTCAACGCCTTGCGACAGAGTGACCATATGGTGCCCGAGTATGAGGCCCATTTCATGGAGCTACTTCGGTATGCTCCGCACCTGAATACCTAGAAACTTAAGGCCAACAAGTTTGTGTTCGGCCTTAATGTCAAAATTTATGCAAAGGTGAGAATTCTGATGCCTCAAACCTTGCATGATGTTGTCCAGAAGGCCCTTATAGCAGAGGAGGAGCTCATCAGCGGTGGTTAGAGCAGGACTCGGGAAAGACTGATAGGACCAACAAAATATGGTGCGCAGTAGCATCAGACACCCATTAGGAATGCACTAAGGTATTGAGTCACTCTAAGACGATCCACCTTCACTACACCTCGAAGACCAACGCCTCAGCAGTGGACTCCTTACAGAGGACCACATCACCAGTAGCAGCATCGACCACAACAATAATAGTTTAGGCCTGTTCAGCAGAATAGAACAAGGTTCTAGGTCGGTGGGCCATCAACTTCTACTTCAGGTACCATGAGTATTGGACTGAATACATGGTGCTGGACATGTGGAGAGCCACATTACCAGTGTGACTGCCTAGTTGAGAGGACCAGAGCATTTGGATCAGTCAGACCCACTATCGTGTGAGATTTGGGCAAGGTCCATTGGATTCATGCAACGGTGAATAACCACCAAGAAAAGCACTAGTCTACTGTGCTCGAGACATCAGGTACCGTCACTGACTAGACCCTTAGTATTTTGATAGATCCAGGTGATACATAGAGTTTTATTTCTGGTGCAGTGCTAAGAAGAATCAAGGTAAAGGAAGTCGAACAGGACAAGTTTATCTCTATAGAAATGGCTTCAGGAGCCAAACAGAAGGTTGGAGGAAAGGTTAAGGGTTGTAGCCTTAACCTGGGAGAGTTTTTCACGAAGGCCAACTTGTACGTCATGATCTTAGGATCATATGATGTCGTGATCGATATGGACTGGTTGGAATCACATGAGGCAATACTCAACTATAAGACAAAACGATTGAGCTTGGTCGATGATGAGGGACAAAGATGTGTGAATGTAGGTAGGAACTAGGGATTCTCCCCAAGGTTCATCTCTTCCCTACAACTACAGAAGAGCATGCACAAGGGATGCAAGCTATATGTGATCCTTGTGTTAAACAAAAAGGGCGTGGCAGAAGGCCTTGTTACACGTCAAAATTGCTCAGCTGGATAAGTGTCGCATTGTCCCTATCAATCGTCGTAAGTGTCGCATCTTCCCTACAACTTTCGCAAGCGTCGCAAGTTGGTCACTAGTGTCGCAAAATATGTTCAGAAATAATGCCATGATAACGACATTAAGGAGGCACTTATAACATCTCACATGACTGATTTGAAGGAGGAGAACTGGTTTACTGGGATCAAATGACTCTTGACACTTGAAAGGAACCCTGAAACAAAGGTTTAGAGGGGGAATGATCCCCTACTTCAGCACTAGAAGCGCTGGCGCTCCTCTATAATGCTTCAGGGAGCGTTATAACACTTCTCGGCCCTTTTGGAGGAGCGCTGCTCATGTTGAGAGCACTAGCGCTTCCCCAAGGCTTACCAAGGAGCGCTAGAACGCTCTGAGACCCCTTCTGAAGGAGCGCTCCCTAATCTGGGTCAGTTGTTAGCCCGTTGAGGAGAACAAGGGGAGGATCATTCGAGATTAGGAGGCAGTTGTGCTCGAATTCTTGGTTTCATCAATAGATCCCTGATCTAAGGAGGAGGTTCCCAACTTGTTCTAAACATAACTCAAGAGGTTAGGCTCCTCCCAACCTATATAAACAGGCTCTATGATGTTGGAAAGGGGGAAGAATTGAACATATGAAACTTATGATCTTGGAGGAAACTTACAGTCAGCCAAAGGAGAGTGATCAGTGAAGCTACTGTTATCCAGGTTGTGTATCTTTCAGGCAAGGGTTAGACGAAGAGGACTTGACGAAGCTGTCGCATTCGCATCTATGATTGTAAGTACTGCTGTCGTTATTCTCATTAATATGACATGCTTGGCCTGTTTCTTTCTAGTTTGTGTCTGATGTTACATGAACTTGTCATTTATTGATAGATATGTTTTCAAGCTAATGTCAATAGAGTAGGAAGTGGTCGTATCTTGTTTTTTCCGCAGAACTCAGCGAGGAGCAAAGAATTGGAGCGCAACTCGGAGCGTGCAAGGACAAATGTCGATAACAGGTACTTCTATCATCCTTCCTTCTCATGTGTTAGTTTAGATAGATTTGAAAGAAATTCAGTGTCCACGTTAAGCATTTTTCTGTCTAGGGTTAAGGTCAAGCCTTAGAGGTGATCTACCTATCCGCAGGGAGATTTTCCTACAACAGAAACTGGCGACTCCACTGGGGAGATAGCCTTAAATTCGAAACCCCTTGTTTGGATTTTTCTCCTCATTGACCTTGTTCTATCCCTTGAATGTTTCAGACCTGGTTCACCCCTCTTCGATTAGTTTCATGAGATGATTGGCTCCTTACCTTATCACACTCAGCATACTTGTCAAGTTTGAATCTCATTTTTTGAATTTTTTTGACATTTCTGGAGCTTTTAGACCCTGGCTCCCCTGTCCTAGTGTTAACAGAGCGCCAATTCTTCTGAAGGATTTTCACAGAGCGCTATAATGCTCCTTGCCCTTGGCAACAGAGAACCAGCCTCTTTTTGGCCCCAAAACCTTCCAAAATTGCATTTTTTGGATTTTTCCTCTGTGTTCCTCTGCTGAGTGATCTTGTGAGTCAATTTTTCTTCCTTTTTAGCCTTGACATATGTCTTTTTGAAGGATAAATACCTTGTTGATTGGATATTGTAGCCTTCTTCGCCATTTTCATTGAGTTTTTCCCTGTTGAGTGAAATTCGAAACCCATGCATTGTTTTTCTCTTCTCATCAGCTGAGTAAAAACCCTAGTGAAGGCCATCAAAGGCCTACAGACCTCTTCATCTCGATTTCGGTCAAGGTCATTGTTCTTCAACTTTTTCTTTTTAGGTATAAAATTTTGTTTTCTCTTTGATTGTTTCCTTTCTTTCGCTTTTTCGTTTTGATTTCTACGAAGGGTATATTGTTTGTGTGACTTTTGCTTATGCTAGTTTGGTTTTCATTCATACCAAGAAGATAATTAGCAAAGATAAGAATTGTGTTGTATTGATCGTCATCCATACGCAAACAATAAAGATATCTTCATGATTGATTGAGCATATCAGAAGGCATTGAAAATTTTTGCATTACATCAGGATTTGATTGAGAAAAGAATTGTTTGAGGATACTCCGTATTTTGTGCTTGTTAGTGAAAGAACTCTCTCCCTCCCTTAGATAGACGTTCATCGAAAGGAAATGATTGCTTATCATGCTTGATGCAATCTTTGGGTCAGAGTCATATTTCCATTTGTTTCACTTCCATGCACCCCTTTGCGTAAAGAACAGCCACTAAAATCAATGTTAATTAAAAATCATCTAGAACTTTTTCTTTGCTAGGATCCTCCACCAACAGTAGAATAGGTGTAGTACTTTGGATTAGGCTGTGAGCATAAATCTCCAAAGTTTTCAAAACAAACATTAGCATCATGAGTTAGGGAGAGTCAAATCCAGTTATCGTATAAGTCTGCCTGGGATCCCCCTCTCACACAGGGGTTACGCACGAGGTTGCATTCGGGTAAGCTACGGGGACTAACCCTCCGTGGTTTAACTGATTGTGGTGGTCGGATCGTATTATGGGGATCACTTTGAGGTAAATCCACAATTACTGCATGGAAGCCTTTTAGTTGATTTCGGGCTTGATACCCTGCCCATATGTTCGGATCGAACTGTTGACTGTTCCCACCCAGGGGCTGACTGCGAATTGGTAACCTTAGTGGCCATAATATTTAGGGTCTTACACAAGGTGATGGTGACGGGAAGTCTCACTGTACCTGGAGCAGACATTGGTCAAACTCACTCGGGCTCCTTGGAGGGAAAATCCACAATTACTGCNTTGATTTCAGGCTTGATACCCTACCCGTACGTTTGGATCGGACTGTCGACTGTTCCCGCCCAGGGGCTGACTGCGAATTGGTAACCTTAGTGGCCATAATCTTTAGGGTCTTACACAAGGTGACGGTGATGGGAAGTCTCACTGTACCTAGAGAAGACATTGGTCAAACTCACTCGGGCTCCTTGGAGGGTAAATCCACAATTAATGTGTGGAAGCTTGCACCAAGGCGTAAGTCTGTTAAGCAGGTCACCATTGTAACTGTTCCACCCTACCCCCGCCCCTTTTGGACTTGATCATGTGATGTTGGATTTCATCACCAACTAGTACGTTCATCAAAAGAAGGTCTTGTTTGCTTGGTTTTGATTCTTATATTCTATTAGCATATGTTGTTTCTTTTACTTAGTGGACCTTAGGTCGAGTCAATGTTAATGGCATCGAATCCTGGGAGTACCAATGGAGGAACCCCTTCTTCTGGGGAACCTTATACCTTTCCTTCATTTGGAAACTTTGGTCTTCCATATGTTGCCACACTGAGTCTTCCAGGACTCACCATTGGATTACCAGTTTGGTTGTTCCCCACTCCGGTGATCCCAAATCCTCCCAATGATTCAGTTGGACCTAATACTTTGGATGCCAATGCACCACCCACACATCAACCTCACGTCGACTTTTCGCCTTCTTCACCCATCAAGTCTCCTTCCATTTCTCCTTCTTTGCCTAGTGAAAGCTCTAAAGAAAGTAGCCCGGTTGATCAGAAGAAGAAGAAACAGAAAGAGAAGAAGAAGAAGAGCCTGAAAAGGACCAAAGCCCCAACAAAATCAGATGTTGGCTCTAAGAAACCAGTTACTGTTAATAGTACTGGGAGTTTTGATGAGGTCAACAAGATTGAAAGGAAGAATCCAAAATCCAAATTCCCTTGGAGCCTTTGTAAGGGTGACCACTTTCTGAGGGATTGTCCCGGTCTTACCCAGGTCTTAGAAATGTGGTCCTCCACATCATCGGCCTCTGTCGGTCATGTAGATGATACCCCGTCAACTAGTGATGTTCAGTTTGGTAAGAAGAAGAAAACTGTCAAGTTCCCTTGCATGTTATGTAAAGGTGATCATTACTCTCACCTTTTCCCTCACATAAACGAGGCTTCTTCTCTTTTGGAAAAACTTCAACTTCCAAAAGGTTATCGTAAGCTTTCCTCCGACCCATCATTGG
>JASDQU010736708.1:110861-121425 GCA_032191745.1 Picea mariana | reverse complement strand
CGAATGATTATGCATATCTTCCGCATGTATAATTCACAACACCCTCACACATGGGATGAGAGTCTTACCTATGTCCAACATAGCTACAACTGATCCTTGCATAGGTCAACTGACCACAACCCCTTTCAGGTGGGGTTGGGATTCCAACCATTGGGTCCCATAGATGTTGCACTTCCCCTTGCGGTCACCTCGACCAACTCATCTCCTGCTCCAACTGAAGCTGACAAAGCCACCCGGTTCATTGAGTGGATCTAGCACATTTGCCAACAGGTTCAGGATATCCTACGGAAGTCCAATGACAAGTACAAACAACACCATGATCAACATCAGGTGCCATATAAGTTTCAGGTGGGCGACAAAGTTTGGTTGCAGTTGCAGAAAGAATGCCTTATAGGACCCCATCGGAAGCTTTTCCCACTCCATTATAGGCCGTAAACCATCACCAAGGCCATGGGGGATAATGATTTTCAGCTCAACATTTCTTCTTTCCTTGGCCTACACCCAGTGTTCAACGTGGATCTCCTTCGCCCTTATTTCCCACCATTATTGGACACCTCAGCAGTAGCAGGACAACTGATACCAACTGAGCTCAACCTCGACTGCATACAACAGGCATCCAATGATCATATTGTGGACACACAGATCAAGGGCACTTGAAAACAAAGGATCCATCTTTATCGAGTCGTCAAAGCAGGGCAACTCCTGCACCAAGGCAAGTGGCTCACCCGGGGCTAGATTCAACAGAATTTTCCCCATCTGATGGGGGACCTCAACGCAATGGAGACCATTGGTTCCTAAGGAGGGAGTATTGATCCAGATGGATATTGGTGGCCACCCACCTTTTCCAACTGGCTCAAAACAATTTTCTGGCAATTTTGGCAATTTACTATTTTTAGCAGTTATAACTTCCGAGGCCATTTTGAGGGCCTAAATGAAGGTTTTTCGGGACCGTCCCAACTCAATGAGAGCCTACAGCATGATTGAGGCCCCAAAATGGATCTCCTCAGCGATACCTTTCAAACGGGTTGTCATGTGCCTAAAACGAAGATCGTATACAAAAGTTATGACCCCGAGAAGTTAATGTACTAACTTACCCAAACGGGGCCCACATGACTTTTGGTGCTTCATCTCCTAGGGTTAGGTTTTTGGATGTATAGGGTTTTTGGCATTATTGTTTATTGTAAAAAGGCCTTCAGAGCCTCATTGTAATCTTCTTCTTGCGAATGAGCGCAACCATCACATCTCTTCTCAGAGATAAGCCACCACCATTCCAATGAGCTTGTTTCCGCTGCATTTCACAGTTTCAACTTATTTCTTTATTGAATAGAAAACCAATTTTACTGTATCTCTATTATTTTGTGTTAAGAACCTGTTAATAATCTGTATTCATTTCGTTCTGCTTATAAAATCCAGATCATGAATACTCCATCATGGTAGTGGCAGATAAGCTTACAAATGTTGCACATTTTATTCTAGTGAAAATGACTCACAACACAACCAATATTGCAGAGATTTATGTGAAGGAAATTGTTAGGGTACATGGTTTTCCTAAGGCAATAATGTTAGAAAAATATCCCAAGTTAACTTACAATTTTTGGAAGGGGTTGTTTAAGGGATTTGGGACAAATTTGAATTTCAAAACAACATATCATCTAGAGTGGGATGTGTAGACATAGAGGATTAACCAGACAATTGAATATATGTTGAGAATGTATGTAATGGACAAGCCTTCTAGGTGGGAGCACTACCTTCATCTAATTGAATTTGCTTATAATAACGTGTATCATGCATCATTGAAGGTGAGTTTGTTGGAAGCCTTGTATGGCAGGAAATTAAACACACCAGTAAGTTGGGATAACCCAACAGACAGATCTGTTGTTGGGCCATAATCGATAAGGGAAATAGAAGAACATATGGTAAATATTAGGTAGAATTCAAAGGTTGCACATGACATTTAAAAGACTTATGCTGACAAAGGAAGAACATATACCGAATTCAAAGTGGTTGAGCATGTGTTCTTAAGAGTAACGACTAAAAGGAACTTGCTAAGATTGGGAAGTTACCCAAAATTAGTAATGAGATATTGTGGGTCGTTTAAAGTTGTAGAGAAGATAGGACTATTTTCATACATGCAAAGATGTGCCAAAGGTGAAGAAAAGAAGAGTAATGTCATGGGATGGGTATTCTTGTGATTGAGAGAAAGGATAGAGGGATGGGTAAGAACTTTGGAGTTATAATCTTCCCTTCTCATTTGACTATGAATCTTCCCCTCCATAGTTTATTTATTTTCTCTCCTCTACAACACCCCTCCCCCCTTCACAATTACCTTATGATTCTTCACATTAGGTTTTATCGTTCTTTCATAGTGACCTTATTATTCCTCACTTCAAGCTACGTAGATTGCACTCTTGTCAATGATCAATTAGAGATCCCTATAAGAACGACATTAGAATAATGTGCAAATACAACAATAATTTCATAAAACATAGATTTTTATTGAATACAATATCACGACATTGTATATTTATGAAGATGTTATTGCGACACAAACATGACACTCTTGATGCATGATAAATTATAGCTACACATGAAAGACAATGACACACATTAGGAAAAATAATGTTTTATTAGAATGTTTTCAACATCGTAAATACGATGCAAATGCAACTAAAAAATGATGCAATATTCCAACACAAAAACCCGACACACACCCAAACTTGACCAAGGGAGAATGGCTATAGAGACACAAATTAGTGACGTCACAACCTCGTATTGTAGTAATGGTACAATTTATGTTCATATTTATAGTGTTGCATGGGCTCCCTACATTGATCTCAACAAATATCTATATGGAATATTTAAAAATATGCAGGCAAATAGATGCATACATGCTATTTCACACCATGATCTAGCTAAAAAAACATGCTTTATCAATAGTCTTGCAACCTAGGAAATTGGGATCACTAATATGAAACACTTGGAGGATGAAATGAACCATTTCAAGAAGGTGTTCAAAGAGAATGGATACAAGGAACACCAAATTATGAAATCATTCCAAAGAGCTTGAAACATACACTGAAGAGATCTTCAAATGAAAATTTGAAAGGTCCAAGAGTCACAATTCCATATATCAAAGGAACAATTGACCGAATTCTGAAAATTCCTAGGGGAACAAACATCAAGATCTCTTTTTCCTCGCCAAACTCTGTTAGAAGTATAGTTGACTCAAAAAAATATTCATTGGACTTGAAACAACAAAAAGGTGTATATTCCATCTCATGCTTTTGTGGGATCACCTACATTGACAAAATTAGTTGCTCGTTGCAAGTAACATTGAAAGAGCATAGCACATATATAATACATAAGTGTGTTGATAGATTAGTGCTCATGGAACATCATATTTGCATTGAGAATGCAAAAACGATTTCCAAAGTAGAACATTACGCAAAAATAAGAACTTGAGAAGCTATAGAGATTGAAAGGTGGAAAATACTCTAAATAAAGATGATGGGTTGAAACTCAACAACACCCGTAGACCCTGTTATCGCACAATCTGTACTTTCCCAAAGCCTAAATGCAAGTAGGCCTATATTGACGTAACACGGAGGTGGCCCTGTCACTGTCACCCCAACAAGGTACATTTTTCTCTTTAGGAGGAGGAGAAAAACTCACTCCAAGGGAGACGTCCCTGGACCTAGTTGGTTGATGGAGGGTAAAAGACTAGGTAAAACCCACCCCTCTCTCTAGGTCACTCAAGGAAAGAAGCCACTTGGTAAATTTCAAGGGGGTAAATGGAAATGAATGGTACCTGCCCTTTACCAATGAAACATCAAATGTTAGCAATAATAATAATTTCAATAATTATGATCAATGACTTCTTAAATGAATTATGTGCTACTAAAACAAGTTATATAAAACAAAGATAACATTATAGTAGCAACAATGTATACGTAAATTGCAAGTTATGATGACAAAAATGATATAAAGACTTTGCAATTTGATAATACTTTGTCACTTACAATTTCAAGATTAAAGCAAGTCGGTAAGTAACTTCAATGGGCTGTCAAAACACTTGTAACAACAGTAAAGTAAATAATGATGACATCAACAAAACCACTCTAGAAAAGTACTTAAGTTAGGCAATTAAACAACTATTTCAACACTTATTGATTATAGCTTGCCTAGTACAAGTTCAGGGTGATTTATCAATCAACAAATGAGTTTAACAGGCTTTCAAAAGTGACTGCAACAACAACAAATTAATAATGATGACAACAACAAACAAGCTTCAAAAATGTACTTTACTGAGGCAATTGAACATACACTTTAGCATTAATTGATAATAGCTTGCCTAGTACAAATTCTGGGTAGTTTATAAGACGGTTAGCATGCTGATATTGGCTTCAAATAATGGCTATAAGAGAGGTTACAACAACAAAAAATTAACTATTAGTATTTCTAGACTAGGTAAACAAGTTAGTTCAGGTTAGTAAGAGCTTCAAGGAAGAGAGTTTGAAAGTTGTTTTGATCAACCTTCCAACAAAAGAGAGACAAGAGACTAGAGCCTTTAGGGTTTATGGAGTCAATTATATCAACACATTAACTTGGAGAGACAACAATGATTATACTTGTCTAAAAGATAACAAGGTGGAAGCTTGAGAAGTAGTACCTTAAGTTCTCAAGCACCAAGCCTCAAAGAGAAGGTTCAACTAGGGTGTAGGCACATCTAGCCCCTAGTGATTTCTTCTATCCTTAGAGTCTTGAAAAATATTTAATGCAATAAGAACTAGACAAAGCTTCTAAAGTGCTTGCACTTTAGGGCTGTAGAAGTTTGTCTAGGTAAGATCTTCTTAAGCAAAACTAGCAAAATAAAGAGCAAGAAAGAAGCACCTTATGTTTCTTACTCCTAGGGGTTCAAGCAAGCAATTTCATAATATTACATATGAACAAGTAAACATACCATAGACATTTATCATGAAATTAAAATTGCAAATTTACTTACTTCACCAAGAATAATCAAGCACAAAAACCCTAGATTTGCCAAAATTTCACCAAGAAATGATCCAAAATGTATCCAAAATAGCCTCCAAGCAAGCGTGCCTTGGTAATTTCAACCAATAACCCCTTTACGGAAAACATTTCAGTCCTCCCTCTTATGAGAGGTGAGTTATGGTGTAAAAATGAGAGTACTTTATGTTTATTTATACAAAATTTTGACCTTTAACTAATTTTCAGGTCAAAATAAGGTTGACCTGGCCAATTTACAATAAAAATCAATTTTTACATAAATAAAATTAATTAGCATCTAAAGACACCTCCAAGGGTGATGTCATGCCTTTCTAGGGTGACTTTGAGGTCTGTTATCCCCTATCCTAGGGATAACTAAGGATATTATGTCTCGAGGCCCACAGGTCCTAGACATGGAGTACTGAGAACCATACAACTTGAGCTTGGCCCCAGAGGGACCATCTTTTCTTCAGTGTATCCCATCTATCAACATCAACAACATCCATCCCACCAGCCTGATCCTAAAGTAGCAGTGGGTCTTTCTCCATGAGGTAATGAGTCTGGGTATCATGGTATGTGTCACTTTGATTTTCGAAGCATTTGAATATGTTGCACTAAATTTTCCTTTATAACGTTTGCTTAGAAAACATGCTCTTTAACTTGTTCATACCTGGGGGGGTAACATAATGCCCTAGTAAGTTGGTTCCCTTTAGGATGAGTTTCCACTGGGTGGGTCTACGAAAGGTCATCATCTATTCCTTCCATACTTACCATTTTTCATCATTATCTCTCTCATCTTCCCCTACCTTGGTTCGGGCATTGGGTTTGCCACACTAAGAAGGGTCATACCTTGCCTTGTGGGAAGAAGGGGCTAAAGGTCCAGAGGGTAAAAGTAGTTGGCAAGAGTTAAAAGCCAAAATAAAACCTTTGAGATGCTTCGCCCAAGGATTCTTGAGAAAGCAATAAAAGGCTTCTCAGTAAGAAAGGGGGACCCGTAAGATATAATAAAACTCAAGGTCTAGTTGGTGGATGGGAGGTCTCATCATGAGCCAACCTTCCCATTTCCGTGAAGTTCTTGTGGGTAACGTTGTCACCACTGGTCACCATGTTAGGACAGTGTTCCCCAACTATTATCTTGAAAAGAAAAAGAAATAAGACAAAGAATAAAAGGCATTGAATGGGCTAGGAAACAATCGCATCCATGACAAGGTGCAACTCTCCCTCTACAGAGGCACCCACATGCAAGACCTACAATTCCCTGTTATCACTGCACCCCTTGCCCAAACATTCCCTTACACCATTTCATACACTTAAATGACCTATATTGGTCTTCACCTGATAAACACCCAAAACTTGAGGAGGATTAGCCCAATAGGACATCCTGAGACCCTCTCCAAACTTGGCTTGTTAAACTGCATAACGTCTTTGAGTATTTGTCTGGGTAAAGGGGGGTTTGATGCACATATTTGGGTATTTTGATTATTGGATGTGATTGACATTGCTATGATCCTTGTGACTTGTGAGCCCATGGAGGGCGTACTTGTTGTTTCTTCAGGACCATTCCTAGTGGACATGTACATATAGGGAGATGATCAGCTCGGACCTCCATGTGGCTAAAATCCCACCAGATGGATGTTATGACCCCAACCAGGGGCAAAGAGACACTAGAGGATGGCACCAGGAAGGAAGAAGGATGTTTCCCGCGAGACACTCTGGCAGGCCTAGACCCAGGGGAGTCTTTCCCTTCCACCATGACATTGGCCCTTGAAGGCCCCTGACGTCATCATATTGACCCTTGACGTCATCCAATGAGGGTTTGGCATGAGGACAGTTTGGTGCTAGTTGGCACATGTGGCAGATTTTGAGGCCTAACGTTTCAGACTTGAGGCCTATCATTCCATGATGGGGGCCTAATGTCAGCCTAGAGGGGCATGACGTCATCCCTAAAGTGAAATTAAGGTTTTAATTGTTAATTTTATGTAAAAAATTGGATTTTTGATGTAAACTGGCCATGTCGGCCTTTTATGACCTAAAAGAAAAATAAAGGTCATTGCTATTGTATAAATAAGAGATAAAAATCTTGTATTTTTTCATAATTCACTCATCACTTAAGTGTTGGTCTGAAATTCGGCTTTCCTTGAGGGTTTTTGGCTGAAATCAGTGGTGCACACTTCTTGAAGGAGGCAAGTTTTGGTGTATTTTGGCTATTTTCATGTGGATGATCTTCAACTAGGGTGATTTGCTTGATTATTCTTGGTGAAGTAAGTGGGAAATCTGCATTTCTTTATTGTGAATGAATGCTTATGGTTATTTTCACTTGTTTCTTGTCTCAGATTATGAAATTGATTTCTTGAAACCCAAGGGGAAAAACATATGTTATCATCTTTTTCGCTATAATCTTCCATGTGCTAAAATTTCTTGAAAGGCACCTAACTTGAAGTAGATACTAGAGCCCTACCATTGTAGCACTATAGTAACCCTACTTCCATTGCCCAATTGCTTATTTTATTACAATTTGTTCAAGGAAAGTGAAAATCACTAGGGCCTAACCCTTGTTACTTTCTAGCAATTTTCTCTTGGAAGTAGATTTTTGAGGTCTCCACCCATTTAACTTATTATTATCAGCTATCTTTCCTTTAAGATTTTCTCCTGCCATTAGTGACTCCATTTACCCTAGAAAGGCACTAGACTACCTTCTACAAGTGTTGATTGATCAAACAAACACTCATACTCTTATCCTGGAAGCCTTTACTAACATTTTCTAACCCTAAATTAGACTAACTCCCAAACAAACTTGCTTCTGTAGACAAACATTGCTACATCCATACAAACATACATTAATTTGACACATTTACCTACATAACTTGCACTAGAACCATTCAAAAATCAATTGTGATAATTGCTAGTGAATCTACTAGGTAAGTGCTAGTTTTGTATGTGGTTTTCTTGCACTTTTGACCATTTAAATTTGCTGTTGTTACAAAATATTGATACAGCCATCTAACGGCAGCAAACTCTTTACAAAAGTGACATTAAGAGCTAGCTAAACATTGCCAATTTTGTTGTGATAATTTACTATCAATTTGCCTAGTCAAAGTCACTTTTTATTGTCTTTTTTCAAGCAATTTCAAAGCATAAATCTTGTGGCTGTTATAAAATATTAATTGCTGTTATAAACTGTTGCATTGCTGCAAATTCATAATCAGCTAGATTACTTTATGAAGGTTTATTGTCTTATCAAGTACTGAAAATCATTTGGTACTTGCAAAGTGCCTCGTTTGCCTTATTGTCTTGTTCTGGGTAGGTACACAATAATATCCATTTGCTTCATCCTTTAAGACAAACAAGAAACCTTTGATTTGAGTGATCTGTGAGAGGGGTATGATTTCCTTGTGATTACTTGCCTTAGCCTTCTCAAACCCCCCAGGTCAGTGGGGACGTCTCCCATGGGGTAGTCTTGACATACTCCTAAATAGAAAGGAATCTCCTATTAAGGTGACAACGATAGGTTATTCCCAATTACGCCAATTTTGTATCCACTTGCCTTGGGATTTTGGTCAAGTAGAAATTGTGCGATAACAAGGCCCTAAGGTGGAATTTTGAGCCTAAAATGTAGGGTTCTTGACCTCTAGAGGCCCTAGATTAAGCCCACACATGCCACTAGGCTCATAAATGCCTCCAAAATGAAAACCCTAGCTTTGGATGACATCCAGGGTCATGATGGTGACGTCCAAGTCCCTCAAGGGCCAACGTCCATGTGGAAGAGCAAGACCCCCCTGGGTCTAGGTCTGTTTGGGGTGCCTCCAAAGGAAACATCCTTCTTTCTTCTTGGTGCAAATCTTCAATTTCTTCTTACCCCTTGTTGGGGTTGCAACATCCATCTATGGGCTTTAATCCCCGATGAAGGTAGGAGCTAATCATTCCATCATGTATCCCTGTCCACCGGGCAAGGTCCTGCAACAACAACAAGTATGCCCCCCAGGGGTTCATAAGTCACATGGATCATAACATGTAAATCACATCCAATAATTAAATTACCCAAAAATGTGCATCAAACCCCCCTTTAACCCAAAAAAATGCTCAAAGACATTATGCAATTTGACAAGTTAGGTTTGGAGAAGGTCTCAGGGCATACTATTGGGCTAACCTCTCTTAAGTTTGGGGTGCTTCCCAGGTGGGATCTAATCCAAGTCATGTAAGTGTATGAGGTGGCGTGTAGTAAGTATTTGGGCATGGAGTGCATGTAATAACAGGGAAATGTAAAGTATTACCTATGGGTGCCTTTGTAGAGGGTGAGCTTCACCTTGTCATAAATGCAATTGCTTTTTAGCCCATTCATTGCCTTTTATTCTTAGCTTTATTTCTTTTAATATTTTTTCTCTTGTGCTTCAAGGGAATAGTTGAGGGCCACTATCCTGGCTTGATGACCAAAGGTGACAACGTTTTCCACAAACATTTCATGGAAATGAGAAGGCTGGATCGTGATGAGACCCCCTTTTTCTTGGCTATGCCACCAAGAGCCACTACCCTAGTTTGGTGACCAGAAGGTGGTAGTGTCATACCACTACATGTCCATGGTCATAATAGGCCGACTCGTGATGAGACCTCATATCCATCAACTAGTACCTTGGGTGTTTATGTATCTTATGGGTCCCCTTTTCTTACTGAGAATATTTTCACTGCTTTCTCGAGGATCCCTGGGCAAAGCATCTCAAAGGTTTCAACATTGGATTTAACTCTTACCATCTACTTTTACCCTCTGGGCCTTTAGTCCCTTCTTCCCACAAGGTAAGGTACAACCCTTCCTAGTGTATCTAATCCCAATGCCCAAACAAGGATAGGGGAGATGGAAGGAATAAAGATGGAAAGTGGTAAGTATGGAGGGAACGAACAATGAATTTTCACAGATCCACCCAGTGGAAACCCATCCTAAATGGAAATCAACTTACTAGGGCACCATGTCACCCTTCTAGGTATAAACGAGGAAATGAGAATAATTTCCAAGAAAATGTCATGAAATGAAGAAGGATTCAATACAACATATTCAAGTGCTTCAAAAATTGGAGTGATACATACCATGATACCCAAACTTATTACCTCATGGAGCAAGACTCATTGCTGCTTCAGGACAAGGCTGGTGGGATGGATATTGCTGTTGATGATAAATGGGCTGCATTGAAGAAAAAAGGGGACCTCTGGGGCCATGCTCAAGTCGTCTGGCTCTTGGTACTCCATGTCTAGGACCTGTGGGCCTCGAGACATGATCTCCTTAGTTATCCCTAGGCTAGGGGATAACATTTGGCTCCAACTCGGGGACATGTGCTCATTGTAGAGAGCATGAGAACCTCAACATCTCTGGTATGACTTGTGTGTGCTAGATCTCAACAAAGGATATAAGTAATCCCTTGGGTGGTGATATCACCCCTTGTTCATATATGATACAATAAACAAATAAAGAGAATCCCTAGTCTAGCATATGATCATGAGCATACATATATACATAATGAATCAAGACAATATGAAAATACAACTATAACTATGCTAACATGATATGCAA
>JASDQU010736708.1:100513-110795 GCA_032191745.1 Picea mariana | reverse complement strand
GGATGGCCAGAACACCGATTAATGCAACATAACCGTTTTCGTTAAAAAAAAAAAAAAAAACAACAGTAAAATAAATAATGATGACATCAGCAAAACCACTCTAGAAAAGTACTTAAGTTAGGCAATTAAACAACTATTTCAACACTTATTGATTATAGCTTGCCTAGTACAAGTTTAGGGTGATTTATCAATCAACAAATGAGTTTAACAGACTGTCAAAAGTGACTACAACAACAACGAATTAATAATGATGACAACAACAAACAAGCTTCAAAAATGTACTTTACTGAGGCAATTGAACATACACTTTAGCATTAATTGATAATAGCTTGCCTAGTACAAATTCTGGGTAGTTTATAAGACAGTTAGCATGCTGGTATTGGCTTCAAATAATGGCTATAACAGAGGTTACAACAACAACAAATTAGCTATTAGTATTTCTAGACTAGGTAAACAAGTTAGTTCAGGTTAGTAAGAGCTTCAAGGAAGAGAGTTTGAAAGTTGTTTTGATCAACCTTCCAACAAAAGAGAGACAAGAGACTAGTGCCTTTAGGGTTTATGGAGTCAATTATATCAACACATTAACTTGGAGAGACAACAATGATTATACTTGTCTAAAAGATAACAAGGTGGAAGCTTGAGAATTAGTACCTTAAGTTCTCAAGCACCAAGCCTCAAAGAGAAGGTTCAACTAGGGTGTAGGCACTTCTAGCCCCTAGTGATTTCTTCTATCCTTAGAGTCTTGAAAAATATTTAATGCAATAAGAACTAGACAAAGCTTCTAAAGTGCTAGCACTTGAGGGCTCTAGAAGTTTATCTAGGTAAGATCTTCTTAAGCAAAACTAGCAAAATAAAGAGCAAGAAAGAAGCACCTTATGTTTCTTACTCCTAGGGGTTCAAGCAAGCAATTTCATAATCTTACATATGAACAAGTAAACATACCATAGACATTTATCATGAAATGAAAATTGCAAATTTACTTACTTCACCAAGAATAATCAAGCACAAAAACCCTAGATTTGCCAAAATTTCACCAAGAAATGATCCAAAATGCATCCAAAATAGCCTCCAAGCAAGTGTGCGTTGGTAATTTCAACCAATAACCCCTTTACAGAAAAAATTTCAGTCCTCCCTCTTGTGAGAGGTGAGTTATGGTGTAAAAATGAGAGTACGTTATGTTTATTTATACAAAATTTTGACCTTTAATTAATTTTCAGGTCAAAATAAGGTTGACCTGGCCAATTTACAATAAAAATCAATTTTGACATAAATAAAATTAATTAGCATCTAAAGACACCTCCAAGGGTGATGTCATGCCTTTCTAGGGTGACTTTGAGGCCTGTTATCCCCTATCCTAGGGATAACTAAGGATATTATGTCTTGAGGCCCACAGGTCCTAGACATGGAGTACCGAGAACCATAGGACTTGAGCTTGGCCCTGGAGGGCCCATCTTTTCTTCAGTGCATCCCATCTATCAACAACAACAACATCCATCCCACCTACCTGATCCTTAAGTAGCAGTGGGTCTTTCTCCATGAGGTAATGAGTCTGGGTATCATGGTATCTGTCACTCTAATTTTCGAAGCATTTGAATATGTGGCACTAAACTTTCCTTTATAAAATTTGCTTGGAAAACATGCTCTTTAACTTGTTCATACCTGGGGGGGGGGTAACATAATGCCCTAGTAAGTGGGTTCCCTTTAGGATGAGCTGCCACTGGGTGGGTTTACGAAAGGTCATCGTCTATTCCTTCCATACTTACCATTTTTCATCATTATCTCTCTCATCTTCCCCTACCTTGGTTCGGGCATTGGGTTTGCCACACTAGGAATGGTTGTACCTTGCCTTGTGGGAAGAAGGGGATAAAGGCCCAGAGGGTAAAAGTAGCTGGCAAGAGTTAAAAACCAAAATAAAACCTTTGAGATGCTTCGCCCAAGGATTCCTGAGAAAGCAATAAAAGGCTTCTCAGTAAGAAAGGGGGACCTGTAAGATATAATAAAACTCAAGGTCTAGTTGGTGGATGGGAGGTCTCATCATGAGCTGACCTATTAGGTCCATGGGAATGTAGCAGTATGACACTACCATCTATCTAGTCACCAAACCAAGGTAGTGACTCTTGGTGGCATATCCAAGAGAAAGGGGGTCTCATCATGAGCCAACCTTCCCATTTCCGTGAAGTTCTTGTGGGTAACATTGTCACCACTGGTCACCACGCTAGGACAGTGTTCCCCAACTATTATCTTGAAAAGAAAAAGAAATAAGACAAAGAATAAAAGGCATTGAATGGGCTAGGAAACAATTGCATTCATGACAAGGTGCAATTCTCCCTCTACAGAGGCACCCACATGCAAGACCTACAATTCCCTGTTATCACTGCACCCCTTGCCCAAACATTCCCCTACACCATTTCATACACTTAAATGACCTATATTGGTCTTCACCTGATAAACACCCCAAACTTGAAGAGGATTAGCCCAATAGGACATCCTGAGACCCTCTCCAAACCTGGCTTGTTAAACTACATAACGTCTTTGAGCATTTGTCTGGGTAAAGGGGGGTTTGATGCACATATTTGGGTATTTTTATTATTGGATGTGATTGACATTGCTATGATCCCTATGACTTGTGAGCCCATGGAGGGTGTACTTGTTGTTGCTTCAGGACCATTCCCAGTGGACAGGTACATATGGGGAGATGATTAGCTCGGACCTGCATGGGGCTAAAATCCCACCAGATGGATGTTGTGACCCCAACCAGGGGCAAAGAGACACCAGTGGATGGCACCAGGAAGGAAGAAGGACATTCCCCTTGAGACACTCTGGCAGGCCTAGACCCAGGGGGGTCTTTCCCTTCCACCATGACATTGGCCCTTGAAGGCCCCTGATGTCATCATATTGACCCTTGACGTCATCCAATGAGGGTTTGGCATGAGGACAGTTTGGTGATAGTTGGCACATGTGGCAGCTTTTGAGGCCTAACGTTTCACATTTGAGGCCTAGCGTTCCATGATGGGGGCCTAACGTCAACCTAGAGGGGCATGACGTCATCCCTAAAGTGAAATTAGGGTTTTAATTGTTAATTTTATGTAAAAAACTGGATTTTTGATGTAAACTGGCCATGCCGACCTTTTATGACCTAAAAGACAAATAAAGGTCATTGCTATTGTATAAATAAGAGATAAAAATCTTGTATTTTTTCATAATTTACTCATCACTTAAGTGTTGGTCTGAAATTCGACGTTCCTTAAGGGTTTTTGGCTGAAATCAGTGGTGCACACTTCTTGAAGGAAGCAAATTTTGGTGTATTTGTCTATTTTCATGTGGATGATCTTCAACTAGGGTGATTTGCTTGATTATTCTTGGTGAAGTAAGTGGAAAATCTGCATTTCTTTATTGTGAATGAATGCTTATGGTTATTTTCACTTGTTTCTTGTCTCAGATTATGAAATTGCTTGCTTGAAACCCAAGGGGAAAAACATATGTTATCATCTTTTTCCCTATAATCTTCCATGTGCTAAAATTTCTTGAAAGGAACCTAACTTGAAGTAGATACTAGAGCCCTACCATTGTAGCACTCTAGTAACCCTACTTCCATTTCCCAATTGCTTATTTTATTACAATTTGTTCAAGGAAAGTAAAAATCACTAGGGCCTAACCCTTGTTACTTTCTAGCAATTTTCTCTTGGAAGTGGATTTTTGAGGTCTCCACCCATTTAACTTATCATTATCAGCTATCTTTCCTTTAAGATTTTCTCCTGCCATTAGTGACTCCATTTACCCTAGAAATGCACTAGACTACCTTCTACAAGTGTTGATTGATCAAACAAACACTCATACTCTTATCCTTGAAGCCTTTACTAACATTTTCTAACCCTAAATTAGACTAACTCCCAAACAAACTTGCTGTTGTAGCAAAACATTGCTACATCCATACAAACATACATTAATTTGACACATTTACCTACATAACTTGCACTAGAACCATTCAAAAATCAATTGTGATAATTGCCAGTGAATCTACTAGGTAAGTGTTAGTTTTATATGTGGTTTTCTTGCACTTTTGACCATTTAAATTTGCTGTTGTTACAAAATATTGCTACAGCCATCTAACGGCAGCAAACTCTTTACAAAAGTGATATTAAGAGCTAGCTAAACATTGCCAATTCTGTTGTGACAATTTACTATCAATTTGCCTAGTCAAAGTCACTTTTTATTGTCTTTTTTCAAGCAATTTCAAGGCATAAATCTTGTGGCTGTTATAAAATATTAATTGCTGTTATAAACTGTTGCATTGCTGCAAATTCATAATCAGCTAGATTACTTTATGAAGGTTTATTGTCTTATGAAGTACTAACAATCATCTGGTACTTGCAAAGTGCCCCGTTTGCCTTATTGTCTTGTTCTGGGTAGGTACACAATAATATCCATTTGCTTCATCCTTTAAGACATACAAGAAACCTTTGATTTGAGTGATCTGTGAGAAGGGTATGATTTCCTTGTGATTACTTGCCTTAGCCTTCTCAAACCCCCCAGGTCAGCGGGGACGTCTCCCATGGGGTAGTCTTGACATACTCCTAAATAGAAACGAATCTCCTATTAAGGTGACAATGATAGGTTATTCCCAGTTATGCCAATTCTGTATCCACTTGCCTTGGGATTTTGGTCAAGTAGAAATTGTGCGATAACAAGGCCCTAAGGTGGAATGTTGAGCCTAAAATGTAGGGTTCTCGACCTCCAGAGGCCCTAGATTAAGCCCACACATGCCACTAGGCTCATAAATGCCTCCAAAATGAAAACCCTAGCTCTGGATGACATCCAGGGTCATGATGGTGATGTCTACGCCCCCCAAGGGCCAACGTCCATGTGGATACATACCATGATACCCAAACTCATTACCTCATGGAGCAAGAGTCACCATTGCTTCAGTACCAGGCTGGTGGGATGGATATTGTTGTTTATGATAAATGGGCTTCATTGAAGAAAAGAGGGGACCTCTGGGGCCATGATCAAGTCGTCTGGCTCTCAGTACTCCATGTCTAGGACCTGTGGGCCTCGAGACATGATCTCCTTAGTTATGCCTAGGCTAGGGGATAACATTTGGCTCCAACTCGGGGACATGTGCTCACCATAGAGTGCATGAGAACCTCAACATCTCTGGTATGACTTGTGCATGCTAGATCTCAACAAAGGATGTAAGTAATCCCTTGGGTGGTGATATCACCCCTTGTTCATATATGATATAATAAACAAATAAAGAGAATCCCTAGTCTAGCATATGATCATGAGCATACATATATACATAATGAATCAAGACAATACGAAAATACAACTATAACTATGCTAACATGATATGCAAATGGTATATACAATGGATGCAAATTCCTACCTACCTCTACTTACCTTTTGGTTGAATTCTAGGTGTAGTCAAATAACCAATGAAACCATCCTAGCAACACCTCATAATACCTGCCTCTATGCTTATCATAAACCAAAACAATGACAAGTTAAGCACAAAAATAACATGGGTTAGAGCATGTATCATATCAATGGAAATCGTAAAGTCTAGCCCATGGAGGCGGGAGGGAGGGATAAAATTATGCCAAGTTACACTTCTAGGAAAGTTCTCAATCCATCTCAAAAAGGGATTGTGAAAAATCAAACACTCAAAAGATTGGCTCAAAGAGTCTGAAGGTTGGCTACCTTAGACGTCATCACATCTTGAGGTCTAGGAAGGGACTAGGAAGAATCTAGAGGATGACTGGCAACTTCTCAGGGGAAAGCTGAAAGACTGAGATAATAAACTTCTTAAGGCATTCAACCTCCCCTTGAATTCTAACGAATTTTTACCCTAAAGAAGACTTGAAACAAGAGACATGTTCCCAAACTGCATCCTTAGTGACATAACAGGGTAAAGCAATCGGAGGGAGTTGGACAACTTTGTCACAAGTATCATGCTTCAGGCAAGCAACGCCCTCTTTATCAAAATTTTAGCACAACAACGCTTGATAATCTTCTTCATAGAATAAATCCAAGTGCTCAAAGGAATACTCATCAAAATCCTCAAGGTATGACCAAAAATCATCAGGGGAATATTGCACTGGGTCATCCTTGGGTGCTTGGAAAACTTTTGTAATTATATCATCATCTTGTTGCCAAACGTCAAAATTATTAGGCAACATTTGAAGTAAAGGCAACATTTGAAGATATCCTTCCATATCATAAATGGTATCCTCATCAAAACCAGTCACATCCCATTTACTTCTTCCAACATGTATGAACTCATCAATATTATCAACCATGTCACTACTTTTATCATACCATGAAGGATTTAATGCATCCAAGGGCTTCTCTAATACTTCTTCACTTTCCAAATCATAAAACAAAGCATCATCAAAATCTTGGAAAGGGAAATAACTTACCATGTTTACTTCTTGCTGTGCAAAAGCGTCAAAGGCTTGGATGACTTCATCAAATGGAAGAGCATCTAGTACATCATCCCAAAGACTCATCGCTTTAATCATCTTTTCGCCTTCATCAGAAAATGAGGGACCTAACACTTCCAAGGGTTCCTTTACTTCTTCACTTTCTGAATCATAGAAAAAAGGGTCATTAACAACTGGAAAGGAAAATGATTCACCTCATTCTCTTTGTCTTGTATAGGAGAGATAGGATCTTGGAGAGATTCATCAGATGGAGGAGCGGATACTAGTGCTTCATCCTCATAACTCACTTCTTTAGTCAAGTCTTTATTGCGTTCTATTGAATCATGGGAAAAATCTTGCTCCTCTTTTAGGGGTTGACAACCTTCTTCATAAATCTCTCCTTGTATATCATAGGGTTCTTGGTATTGAGTATGGCACACATCCATGAGATCTTCCACAATCTCAATGGTGAATCATTCTTCCTCTAGGGCTATTGTGAGATTTTGAAGGGAATCTTCATATGTCTAGCATTGTGGTTTCACAAACTCAATAAACCTACTAATGAGGTCCACGAAAGATGATATACCCTTATCTTCGCAACAACCCTTAATCCAATCTTGCAAAAAGGATGGCAGGGAAAATATGAACAATTTTGCCAGAACATCCTCCCCTTCAAATTCTATCTCACTTATATACTGCAAGAATTATACAATGTGATTAATTGGGAGGCCTCCAAATCTTGGAGAATTATTTAACCATTTTATATCAAGATAATGC
Source organism: Picea mariana (assembly GCA_032191745.1). Classification (NCBI taxonomy): domain Eukaryota; kingdom Viridiplantae; phylum Streptophyta; class Pinopsida; order Pinales; family Pinaceae; genus Picea; species Picea mariana. Next base: position 103,596 of record JASDQU010736708.1, on the reverse strand, counting down.
GGGTATCCTTGAAAACTTTCAAAATCAATAGTCGGATACACTTGTTCCCAGGGCGCGATGATCCCATATCTTGGAAATATGACAAAGTTGAGAATAAGGTAGCACCTTGGAAAAGGTCAGTGGAGTCGCTAGATATCCTCTTAAGGATTATCAATGGGAGTGAGGGAATCACCCTCAGTGGAGTCTCCACGTAAGCTTTGTAAGATGAAGGCTTTGAGGGAAAGGCTTACCGAAAAAGCGTCGTTGAGGAATATTGACTCAGTGTTCCCCGGCAACGGCATCAAAAATGTTATCACACAATCTATACTTTCCCAAAGCCTAAAGGAAAGTAGGCCTAGATTGGCGTAACACAGAGGTGGCCCTGTCACTGTTGTTAGTATCATTATTTTCAGGGTAGAGTTAGAGTTTTTTCAAGAGTTTGCAAAGTCATGCCTTGGTCTTGGGAAGACCAATGCATTCCTAATTGAGTCATTGAGTGTGTGTGTGTTTTCAAAGATTTGTGTCTCATGAGACGTTTCAAGGTCCCTGGATCATTGACCAAATAAAATATAAGAGGTATGTCAAAAATAGTCAAGTCATAAGTCTAGGTGGAATGGTTTTTTGTGGATTTCATGGCACATTATGACACATTATGAAAGAAAAGAGCCATCAAAGGTTATTATGGCATATTTTATATCTTTCAAAGTGGTTTTGTACTTGGTCTACAAAAAAGGTACACACGTTGTGCAAACTCAATGCGCAAGTTCCCGGGCGCTACATAAACTGTCATATCACTCCAAAACAGTCAAATCACATTTCAAATCGTCTTTTCTCAACTTATGCATATCTCTCCCCTTCCATTTTTCATTGCAGACACCCTATGCCATCGATCATACCTCAGTTCTCCAACAAATTCGAAATACCTCACTCACTATGCAAACTCTATATACCCGCTAAGCAATCTCCACACAGTACTCGCACACTATGCATCCCTTTTTCCTCTTTTTTTCGCTACGCAAAGATTGAAGGGTTATATCCTGTGTCTAAAAATTATCTTGTACCTATTACCTGTGATCTAAAAACTTGCTTATTGAATTGTTGAGTCAGTTTGACACATTTTGAGCAAACCCTAACCCTGTTTTCCACTGTGTAAAGAACCCTGTCAGAGTTTTTTCCTTTGAACTTCCTTGTCCTTACCAGTCTCATTGTTTTAGCCTACATCTACAACATGGCAACTCAGGGAGGCTCAAGACCTAATCATTCAACTCAGGGAAAATAAAAGAGTATCAGAACTAAGGTTTGAGAGGCATTTTAAGGAGTGTGGACCAACCATCAAAGATGCTTGTGAATCCCTCACAAATGCTCAGTCAAAGATGAGAATAAATACACTGTTGTTTAGGCAGGTGGGAAACTTGAAAAGACAAAATTTGTCATTGAGAAAATCAAATAGGTCTCTAAAGCTAAAGAAAAAGATTGATGATGGAGCCAGGGGAAACTTGGACCTACTGGCAGAGGTGGCTGAGATATAAAATGTTAGGTTTTCACAATTTTTCTTTTTGATGAAACACCATAACCTGTTTTGAGTTTTTGTAGGAAAAATGCATTGTACAAAACATGCGTAGCGATCTCACGCTACGCATGTGCTATAAGCAGATAGAAGGATAATGGCAATTGGGAAATGATTGGTGGATGATATAGCGGCGATTTCCAGCCTCCATCAATGTTGCAACCACCTATTAAATGAAGTTTACTGAAGAAATCCACCACGCTGTGTAAATCTCGCTACGCAACTGCTGTAGGTTGAAGTTACACAACGTGTTACAACAACACGCTACACAAATGACAATTTTAGTGGTAAACTTCAAGATCATTTTCTGACCAACTCAAGAGGAGTTTGGAAAAACCTAGAGAGGTTTTTGTCAAGCATGAACTCAATAAAAAAAACCTCTCTCAGGTTTTACATAGGTGTCATAGTTTGGGATATTTGAATGAATATTTACAACCCATTTTTCCAGATTTAAGCATTTAATGTTTTCCTGTTTTAGTCATCACCTTTGGGCTCATATTCCGAGAAGTTGGAGAATAATTTTTGAAAACCAAAAGAGGTTTTTGTCAATAATAGACCCAATAACAAAATTCTCTCTCAGGTTTTACACAAGTGTTATTATTTGGAATATATGAAATAATATTTGAGGCCTATTTTCCAGAATTTCGCCAAGCTAGATTTGCTGACAGAGTCCTAGAATCTTTGAAATTTGACTTGATGGACCTCCAAATCAGCAAGGTTGATCCAAAATTGATATGGATATTGAATCTTTGATAATATCCTATCATATCCCATGCTTGTCTCTTCAGTTGGCACATTTTTAGTTGGTCAAAAATCAAACCCTAGATAGTAGCATATGAGAAGATTTTTGGCAAATATTCTTTCCTATGCTATTGTAACAACTTTCTATCTTTGGAGAAGATGGATTTCGACCTCCTTAGGCTAGAATATGATATTTTTCTATATATTTAATGAGGAGAGAGGTCCGAAGGGTTGGCAGAAGCACAAAGGACAATATTGTATTGGACATTGTACATATTTTCTGAATTTGAATGAAATACTAGTGGAGATGTCCATAGATTTTTCATACCAAAGATTCTAGTGGTGATGACCTGAAGTCTGTGTGATCCTTCATCTATGTACTTCTTGTTTACTTTATCTTTCATCTGAAAATTTTCATATGTTTAAATTGGATATCAAATGGTTTGAAATTCATCTGAAAATGATGCTTTATATTCAAGCAATTTGAACACTGTTTTTTCATCTTAACTCACCAGAATTCATCTTTCATGGTGCTTTGAATGTTGTTATGTGTTTTCTCCTTCTTTCATCCTATATCAACAAATTAAAAAACTGAAATATCATCACCTACCTAGCCTTTGCTTCCTTGAGAGTTCTACCTACCAGTTACTAATTTCATTTGCTTTCAGAGTTGACTCCATTGCCCAACAGGTTCCTTACCTTCTTGCCAGAAAACCTTAAAAAACCCTTTCATCTAATCCAAGATCTAGCCTCTGATCCTCAAAAGAAAACCTATCTTTAGAGACCAAGTGACAAG
>JASDQU010736708.1:86983-100463 GCA_032191745.1 Picea mariana | reverse complement strand
CAGGGGAAAGATGAAAGATTGAGATAATAAAATTCTTAAGGCATTCAACCTCCCCTTGAATTCTAACGAATTTTTACCCTAAAGAAGACTTGAAACAAGAGACATGTTCCCAAACTGCATCCTTAGTGACATAACAGGGTAAAGAAATCGGAGGGAGTTGGACAACTTTGTCACAAGTATCCTGCTTCAGGAAAGCAACACCCTCTTTATCAAAATTTGAGCACAACGATGATTGATAATCTTCTTCATAGAGTAAATCCAAGTGCTCAAAGGAATACTCATCAAAATCCTCAAGGTATGACCAAAAATCATCAAGGGAATATTGCACTGGGTCATCCTTGGGTGCTTGGAAAAATTCTGTAATTATATCATCATCTTGTTGTCAAACGTCAAAATTATTAGGAACATCATATGATTGTTGTAAAGGAAACATTTGAAGATATCCTTCCATATCATAAATGGTATCCTCATCAGAACCAATCACATCCCATTTACTTCTTCCAACATGTATGAACTCATCAATATTATCAACCATGTCACTACTTTTATCATAACATCAAGGATTTAATGCATCCAAGGGCTTCTCTAATACTTCTTCACTTTCCAAATCATAAAACAAAGCATCATCAAAATCTTGGAAAGGGAAATAACTTACCATGTTTACTTCTTGTTGTGCAAGAGCGTCAAAGGCTTGGATGACTTCATCAAATGGAAGAGCATCTAGTACATCATCCCAAGACTCATCGCTTTAATCATATTTTCACCTTCATCAGAAAATGAGGGACCTAACACTTCCAAGGGTTCCTTTACTTCTTCACCTTCTGAATCATAGAAAAAAGGGTCATTAACAACTGGAAAGGAAAATGATTCACCTCATTCTCTTTGTCTTGTATAGGAGAGATAGGATCTTGGAGAGCTTCATCGGACGGAGGAATGGATACTAGTGCTTCATCCTCATAACTCACTTCTTTAGTCAAGTCTTTATTGCGTTCTATTGAATCATGGAAAAAATCTTTCTCCTCTTCTAGGGGTTGACAACCTTCTTCATAAATCTCTCCTTCTATATCAGAGGGTTCTTGGTATTGAGTATGACACACATCCATGAGATCTTCCACAATCTCAGTGGTGAATCATTCATCCTCTAGGGCTATTGCGAGATTTTGAAGGGAATCTTCATATGTCTGGCATTGTGGTTTCACAAACTCAATACACCTACTGATGAGGTCCACGAAAGATGATATACCCTTATCTTCGCAACAACCCTGAATCCAATCTTGCAAAAAGGACGGCAGGGAATGTATGAACAATTTTGCTAGAACATCCTCCCCTTCAAATTCTATCTCACTTATATACTTCAATAATTATACAATGTGATTAATTGGGAGGCCTCCGAATCTTGGAGAGTTATTTAACCATTTATATCAAGATAATGCGGGTATCCTTGAAAACTTTCAAAATCAACAGTCAGATACACTTGTTCCCAGGGCGCGATGATCACATATCTTGGAAATATGACAAAGTTGAGAGTAAGGTAGCACCTTGGAAAATGTCACTGGAGTCACTAGATATCCTCTTAAGGATTATCAATGGGAGTGAGGGAATCACCCTCAATGGAGTCTCCAAGTAAGCTTCATAAGATGAAGGCTTTGAGGGAAAGGCTTACCGAAAAAGTGTCGTTGAGGAATATTGACTCAGTGTACCCCGAAAACGGCGCCAAAAATGTTATCACACAATCTATACTTTCCCAAAGCCTAAAGGAAAGTAGGCCTAGATTGGCGTAACACATAGGTGGCCCTGTCACTATTGTTAGTATCATTATTTTCAGGGTAGAGTTAAGAGGTTTTTCAAGAGTTTGAAAAGTCATGCCTTGGTCTTGGGAAGACCAATGCATTCCTAATTGAGTCATTGTGTGTGTGTGTGTTTTCAAAGAGTTGTGTCTCATGAGATGTTTCAAGGTCCTTGGGTCCTTGGGTCATTGATCAAATAAAATATAAGAGGCATGTCAAAAATAGTCAAGTCATAAGTCTAGGTGGAATTGTTTTTTGTGGATTTCATGGCATATTATGACACATTATGAAAGAAAAGAGTCATCAAAGGTTATTATGGCATATTTGATATCTTTCAAAGTGGTTTTGTACTTGGTCTGCAGAAAAGGTACACACGTTGCACAAACTCAATGCGCAAGTTCCTGGGCGCTACATAAACTGTCATATCACTCCAAAACAGTCAAATCACATTTCAAATGGTCTTTGCTTAGCTTATGCATATCTCTCCCCTTCCATTTTTCATTGCAGACACCCTATGCCATCGATCATACCTCTGTTCTCCAACAAATTCGAAATACCTCACTCACTATGCACACTCTATATACCCGCTACACAATCTCCACACAATACTCACACACTATGCATCCCTTTTTCCTCTTTTTTTCGCTGCGCAAAGATTGAAGGGTTATATCCCGTGTCTAAAAAGTATCCTGTACCTATTACCCACAATCTAAAAACTTGCTTATTGAATTGTTGAGTCAGTTTGACACATTTTGAGCAAACCCTAACCTTGTTTTCCACTGTGTAAAGAACCCTGTTAGAGTTTTTTCCTTTGAACCTCCTTGTCCTTACTAGTCTCATTGTTTTATCCTACATCTACAACATGGAAACTTAGGGAGGCTCAAGACCTAATCGAAAATAAAAGAGTATCAGAACTAAGGTTTGAGAGGCATTTTAAGGAGTGTGGACTAGCCATCAAAGATGCTTGTGAATCCCTCACAAATGCTCAGTCAAAGATGAGAATAAATACACTAATGTTTAGGCAGGTGGCAAACTTGAAAAGACAAAACTTGTCATTGAGAAAATCAAATAGGTCTCTGAAGCTAAAGAAAAAGATTGATGATGAAGCTAGGGGAAACTTGGACCTACTGACAGAGGTGGATGAGATACAAAATGTTAGGTTTTCACAATTTTTCTTTTTGATGAAACACCATAACCTGTTTTGAGTTTTTGTTGGAAAATTGCATTGTATAGAACATGCGTAGCGATCTCATGCTACGCATGTGCTGTAGGCACATAGAAGTATAATGGCAATTGGGAAATGATTGGTGGATGATATAGCGACGATTTCCAACCTCCATAAATGTTGCAACCACCTACTAAATGAAGTTTTCTGAAGAAACCCACCACGTTGTGTAAATCTCGCTACGTAACTGCTGTAGGTTGCAGTTACACAACGTGTTACAACAACACGCTACGCAAATGATAGTTTTAGTGGTAAACTTCAAGATCATTTTTTGACCAACTCGAGAGGAGTTTGGAAAAACCTAGAGAGGTTTTTGTCAAGCATGAACTCAATAAAAAAAACCTCTCTCAGGTTTTACATAGGCATCATAGTTTGAGATATTTGAATGAATATTTACAGCCCATTTTTCCAGATTTAAGCATTTAATGTTTCCCTGTTTTAGTCATCATCTTTGGGTTCATATTCCGAGAAGTTGGAGAATAATTTTTGAAAACCAAAAGAGGTTTTTTTCAAGAATAGACCCAATAACAAAATTCTCTCTCAGGTTTTACACAAGTGTTATTATTTGGAATATATGAAATAATATTTGAGTCCTATTTTCCAGAATTTCGCCAAGCTAGATTTGCTGAGAGAGTCCTAGAATCTTTGAAATTTGACTTGATGGACCTCCAAATCAACAAGGTTGATCCAAAATTGATATGGATATTGAATCTTGGATAATCTCCTATCGGATCCCATGCTTTTCTCTTCAGTTGGCACATTTTTAGTTGGTAAAAAATCAAACCCTAGATAGTAGGATATGAGAAGATTTTTGACAAATATTCTTTCCTATGCTATTTTAACAACTTTCTATCTTTGGAGAAGATGGATTTGGACCTCCTTAGGCTAGAATATGATATTTTTCTATATATTTAATGAGGAGAGAGGTCCAAAGGGTTGGCAGAAGCACAAAGGACAATATTGTATTGAACATTGTACATATTTTCTGAATTTGAATGAAATACTAATGGAGATGTCCATAGATTTTTCATACCAAAGATTCTAGTGGTGATGACCTGAAGTCTGTGTGATCCTTCATCTATGCACTTCTTGTTTACTTTATCTTTCATCTGAAAATTTTCATATGTTTGGATATCAAATGGTCTGAAATTCATCTGAAAATGATGCTTTAGATTCAAGCAATTTGAGCACTGTTTTTTCATCTTAACTCAATAGAATTCATCTTTCATGGTGCTCTGAATGTTGTTATGTGTTTTCTCCTTCTTCCATCCCATATCAGCAAATTAAAAAACTAAAATATCATCACCTACCCAGCCTTTGCTTCCTTGAGAGTTCTACCTACCAGTTACTGATTTCATTTGCTTTCAGAGTTGACTCCATTGCCCAACAGGTTCCTTACCTTCTTGCCAGAACACCTTAAAAAACCCTTTCATACAATCCAAGATCTAGCCTCTGATCGTCAAAAGAAAACCTATCTTTAGAGACCAATTGACAAGAGAGATCCCTATCTGAACTGAAAGGGCTAGTTTTCAGTTCTAAAGTGGTTTTGTGGTTACCTTTGTAGGTTGCTTCTTCAACCAAGCGATTTACTTAGTGATAACATTTTGGTGCTGTTTCCGGGGAATGAAAGTGAAATTTTCCCTGGGAAAGAACGATAAAGTTCATATCTGATTTTTGATGGTGGACAACAGTAAGATACAAGGAGGCTATAAATCATCCACTTGGCGACTCCATTATCAGTTGTATCCAGATGATAGAGCATAACAGGTGACTCCACTGTCTGAAGAAGGTACTAGTGACTCCACTAGATTTGATGAAGAACTCATATGCTACAATTATTTCAAGGTATTCATGTTTGTACTTTTCACAGATTTATGGTTTCCCGAATCCTTTAACCAAGGATGAATATTTTTTAAGAAATGGTCCAAATTTTAGTAGAGATGATCTGAGTTTGAATTTGAAGCATATCTCAAACTTTCATGAGTTTACTGAGCTTCTTAGAGTCAAACATGAAGATTTTTTCCTTAAACTATTTCATGATTCGTTCCAAGGAAAGTGTAAAGGTTGGGCTGAAGGTTTTACTGCTGGATCTATTATAAATATTACAGCTTTTTGGAAACATGGATGGAGGGGGCAGATTTTGTGGCAGACTCTCCTTCCATTCAAAGTTTTATAGAACGGAATGATATGTGGATTGAAGATGGGGGTGATGAATTTTTTTTTGCATTTTTGTTTTCTTATTTAAATTCATGTAAATGTAGCTCAGAGGCCAAGATTCCATTTTTGGATGAATTTGCCAAAGATATTGAGAGAGAGCTCAAAGCTTTAGAAGATCAGGAAATGCCCCAAATTCCTTCATTTCCGAGTCTTCCTTGTGAAGTTTTATTTCAGCAGAAGCAAAATGACACATGGCTACCTTTTCCCTTTGATATTGGGGATGAACAAACAAAATTTGGCAACCATGATTTCTATGATCCAATAGCTAAATATATGGAAATATTTCTCAACTTAAATTCACAACCATGTATTCACTGTGAGAAACAAAAGTATCATCAGTTTCCTTTGCTGTTACATGTTCCGATTTTGATCTTGCTGAAACACAATCAGGTAGCCATGTTAGCTGAGCAACTACTTGATTGGTTGCATTGTCATTTCAGTATTATTTGATTCAGTAGTTGTCTTCGACATGTTAGAGTAGGATTGTGTACATAAATAAGCTCGAAGATGAAGCATTATTATTAGTTTGAGTGTGAAATTCTAGTTTGTTTTCAACGAGTTCTTTCAGTTTGTTTTCAACTTTCAGAGGTTCTCATTTCAACATGCATATAAGAAGTTTTTTTTGGAACAGTTGATTGCAGTTGCAACATTGTTTCAGTGTGTTTTCAGATTGTAGTGACAACCAATTTCAATTTTAGTTTTTAGCAGTGAATTTTTAGTACAGTTTTCAATTTGTAGTCGTGTGTTGAAAGTCTGGAAAAGAGCAGGTACATGAGGTCACAATATATGGCTTGAGAACATCCCAATGGATCAGACACAAGGTCTACGAGTTATTTTCTACCTCACAGGGAGGATAACATCCCCATTGGAGCCAAGTGTTAGTATCATTATTTTTAGGGTAGAGTTAGAGGTTTGTCAAGAGTTTGCAAAGTCATGCCTTGGTCTTGGGAAGACCAATGCATTCCTAATAGAGTCATTGAGTGTGTGTGTGTTTTCAAAGAGTTGTGTCTCATGAGATGTTTCAAGGTCCTTGGGTTATTGATCAAATAAAATATAAGAGGCATGTAAAAAAGAGTCAAGTCATAAATCTAGGTGGAATGGTTTTTTGTGGATTTCATGGCGCATTATGACACATTATGAACGAAAAGAGTCATAAAGGTTATTATGGCATATTGGATATCTTTCAAAGTGGTTTTGTACTTGGTCTGCAAAAAAGGTACACACGCTGCGCAAACTCACTGCGCAGGTTCTTGGGCGCTACATAAATTGTCGTGTCACTCCAAAACAGTCAATTCACATTTCAAATCGTCTTTGCTCAGCTTATGCATATCTCTCCCCTTCCATTTTTCATTGCAGACACCCTATGCCATCGATTAGACCTCTGTTCTCCAGAAAATTCGAAATACCTCACTCGCTACGCAAACTCTGTATACCCGCTACACAATCTCCACATAGTACTCACACACTACGTATCCCCTGTTCCTCTATTTTTTGCTGCACAAAGATTGAAGGGTTATATCTCGTGTCTAAAAAGTATCCTGTACCTATTACCTGTGATCTAAAAACTTGCTTATTGCATTGTTGAGTCATATTGATACAATTTGAGCAAACCTTAACCTTGTTTTCCACTATGTAAAGAACCATGTCAGAGATTTTTCCTTTGAATCTCCTTGTCCTTACCAGTCTCATTGTTTTATCCCACATCTACAACATGGCAACTCAGGAGGCTCAAGACCTAATCATTCAGCTTAGGGAAAATAAAAGAGTATTAGAACTAAGTTTTGAGAGGAATTTTAAGGAGTGTGGAACAACCATCAAATATGTTTGTGCAACCCTCACAAATGCTCAGTCAAAGTTGAGAATAAATGTATTGTTGTTTAGGCAGGTGGGAAACTTGAAAAGACAAAACTTGTCATTGAGAAAATCAAATAGGTCTCTGAAGCTAAAGAAAAAGATTGATGATGAAGCTGGGGGAAAGTTGGACCTACTGGCATAGGTGGCTGAGATATAGAATGTCAGGTCTCACAATTTTTCTTTTGGATGAAACACCATAACCTATTTTAAGTTTTTGTTGGAAAACTGCATTGTACAGAACTTGCGTAGCGATCTCATGCTACGCAAGTGCTGTAAGCACATAGAAGGATAATGGACACTGGGAAATGATTGGTGGATGATCTAGCAGTGATTTTCAGTTTCCATCAGTGTTGAAACCACCTACTAAATGAAGTTTATTGAATAAATCCACCATAGTGTGTAAATATTGCTATGCAACTGCTGTAGGTTGCAGTTACACAACGTGTTACATCAACACGCTATGCAAATGGCATTTTTAGTGGTAAAATTCAAGATCATTTTCTGACCAACTGGAGAGGAGTTGTAAAAAAACCAAAGTGGTTTTTGTCAAGAATAAACTCAATAACAAAAACCTCTCTCAGGTTTTACACAGGTGTCATATTTTGGGATATTTAAATGAATCTTTAGAACCCATTTTTCCAGATTTAAGCATTTAATGTTTTCCTGTTTTAGTCATCATCTTTGGGCATATATTTCGAGAATCTGAAGAAGAATTTTTGAAAACCAAAAGAGGTTTTTGTCAATAACTGACACAATAACAAAAAATTCTCTCTGTTTTTACACAGGTGTTATTATTTGGAATTTATGAAATGATCTTTGAGGCCTATTTTCTAGAATTTCGCCAAGCCAGATTTGCTGACAAAGTTCTATAATATTTGAAATTTGACTTGATGGACCTCCAACTTAGAAAGGTTGATCCAAAATTGATATGGATATTGAAGCTTGGATAATATCCTATCATATCCCCTGATTTTATCTTCAGTTCGCACATTTTTAGTTGGTCAAAAATCAAACCCTAGATAGTAGGATATTAGCAGATTTTTGGAAAATATTATTTCCTAAGCTATTGTAAAGTTCAAGGGGGTAAGTGGAAATGAATGGTACTTACCCTTTACCAATGAAACATCAAACATTAGCAATAACAATGATTTCAATAATTATGATCAGTGACTTCTTAAATGAATTATGTGCTACTAAAACAAGTTATATAAAACAAAGATAAAATTATAGTAGCAACGATGTATCCGGAAATTGCAAGTTATGATGAAAAAAATGATATAAAGACTTTGCAATTTGATAGTACTTTGTCACTTACAATTTCAAGATTAAAACAAGTCAATAAGTAACTTCAATGGGCCGTCAAAACACTTGTAACAACAATAAAATAAATAATGATGACAACAACAAAACCACTCTAGAAAAGTACTTAAGTTAGGCAATTAAACAACTATTTCAACACTTATTGATTATAGCTCGCCTAGTACAAGTTCTGGGTGATCTATCTATCAACAAATGAGTTTAACAGGCTATCAAAAGTGACTGCAACAACAACAAATTAATAATGATGACAACAACAAACAAGYTTCAAAAATGTACTTTGCTGAGGCAATTGAACATACACTTTAGCATTAATTGATAATAGCTTGCCTAGTACAAATTTTGGGCAGTTTATAAGACAGTTAGCATGCTGATATTGGATTCAAATAATGGCTGTAACAGAGGTTACAACAACAAAAAATTAGCTATTAGTATTTATTGACTAGGTTAGCAAGTTAGTTCAAGTTAGTAAGAGCTTCAAGGAAGAGAGTTTGAAAGTTGTTTTGATCAACCTTCCAACAAAAGATAGACAAGAGACTAGTTCCTTTAGGGTTTATGGAGAAAATTATATCAGCACATTAACTTGGAGAGACAACAATGATTATACTTGTCTAAAAGATAACAAGGAGGAAGCTTCAAAAGTTGTACCTTAAGTTCTCAAGCACCAAGCATCAAAAAGAAGGTTCAACTAGGGTGTAGGAACTTCTAGGCCCTAGTGATTTATCCTATCCTTAGATCTTGAAAAATATTTAATGCAATAAGAACTAGACAAAGCTTCTAAAGTGATAGCACTTTAGTGCTCTGGAAGTTTGTTTAGACAAGATCTTCTTAAGCAAAAATAGCAAAATATAGAGCAAGAAAGAAGCACCTTATGTTTCTTACTCCTAGGGTTTCAAGCAAGCAAAATCATAATCTTACATATGAACAAGTAGACATACCATAGACATTTACCATGAAATGAAAATTGCAGATTTACTTACTTCACCAAGAATAATCAAGCACAAAAACCCTAGATTTGCCAAAATTTCACCAAGAAATGATCCAAAATGCATCCAAAATGCATCCAAAATAGCCTCCAAGCAAGTGTGCCTTGGTAATTTCAGCCAATAACCCCTTTAGGGTGAAAATTTCAGTCCTCCCTCTTGTGAGAGGTGAGTTATGGTGTAAAAATGAGAGTACTTTATGTTTATTTATACAAAATTTTGACCTTTAATTAATTTTCAGGTCAAAATAAGGCTCACTTGGCCAATTTACAATAACAATCAATGTTGACATAAATAAAATTAATTAGCATCTAAAGACACCTCCAAGGGTGACATCATGCCCTTCTAGGGTGACGTTGAGGCCCTAAGGTGGAATGTTGAGCCTAAAATGTAGGGTGTTTGACCTCCAGAGGCCCCCAAATGAAGCCCACATGTGCCACTAGGCTCATAAATGCCTCCAAAACAAAAACCCTAGCTCTGGATGACATCCAGGGCCCTCAAGGGCTAACATCCATGTGGAAGAGCAAGATCTCCCTGGGTTTAGGTCTGTCGAGGTGCCTCCAAAGGAAACATCCTTCTTTCTTCCTGGTGCAAATCTTCAATTTCTTGTTACCCCTTGCTGGGGTTGCAACATCCATCTGTGGGATTTAATCCCCCATGAAGGTCTGAGCTAATCATTCCATCCTATATACCTGTCCATCGCGCAAGGTCCTGCAACAACAACAAGTACGCTCTCCAGGGGTTCATAAGTCACATGGATCACAACATGTAAATCACATCCAATAATTAAATTACCCAAACATGTGCATCAAACCCCCATTTAACCCAGAAAAATGCTCAAAGACGTTATGCAATTTGACATGTTAGGTTTGGAGAAGGTCTCAGGACGTCCTATTGGACTAACCTCTCTTAAGTTTGGGGTGCTTCCCATGTGGGATCTAATCCAAGTCATGTAAGTGTATGAGGTGGCATGGGGTAAGTATTTTGGCATGGAGTGCATGTAATAACAAGGAAATGTAAAGTGTTACCTGTGGGTGCCTTTGTAGAGGGGGAGCTGCACCTTGTCATAAATGCACTTGTTTCCTAGCCCATTCATTGTCTTTTATTCTTAACTTTATTTCTTTTAATCTTTTTTCTCTTGTGCTTCAAGGGAATAGTTGAGGGCCACTGTCCTGTCTTGATGACCAGAGGTGACAACGTTATCCACAAACATTTCACGGAAATGAGAAGGTTGGCTCGTGAGGAGACCCCCTTTCTATTGGCTATGCCACTAAGTGCCACTACCCTGGTTTGGTGACCAGTAGGTTGTAGTGTCATACCGCTACATGCCCATGGTCATAATAGACCGACTCGTGATGAGACATCCTATCCGTCAACTAGTACCTTGAGTGTTTATGTATCTTATGGGTCCCCTTTTCTTACTTAGAAGCTTTTCACTGATTTCTCTGGGATCCCTGGGTGAAGCATCTCAAAGGTTTCAACATTGACTTTTAACTCTTTCCAGCTACTTTTACCCTCTGGGCCTTTAGCCCCTTCTTCCCACAAGGTAAGGTACAACCCTTCCTAGTGTAGCCAGTCCCAATGCCCAAACAAGGATAGGGGAGATGGAAGGAATAAATATGGAAAGTGGTAAGTATGGAGGGAATGAAAGATGAATTTTCACATATCCACCCATTGGCAACCCATCCTAAAGGGAAATCAACTTACCAGGGCACCACGTCACCCTTCCAGGTATGAACGTGGAAAAAAGCATAATTTCCAGGCAAACCTCATGAAATGAAGAAGGATTCAATACAACATATTCAAGTGCTTCAAAAATCAGAGTGATACATACCATGATACCTAGACTCATTACCTCATGGAGCAAGACTCATTGCTTCTTTAGGACCAGGCTGGTGGGATGGATACTGCTGCTGATGATAAATGGACTGCATTGAAGAAAAGAGGGGACCTCCAGGGCCATGCTCAAGTCGTCTGGCTCTTAGTACTCCATGTCTAGGACCTGTGGGCCTCGAGACGTGATCTCCTTAGTTATCCCTAGGCTAGGGGATAACAGACCCATTATGGATTAGATCAAAATGATTGAGGCCTAGCTTGAACAACTCACTTTGTTGGAAAATTCATGGGTTTTGGTCTTAGTGTAGGCAACATTTAATTTCACACCAACGCAATTACTTCTTTTGTTATGATAAAACTAATATTTATAAGAAGCGTTTGTGTTCTATATTCTCTCATGCCACTCCAATAGTGTGGTCACCATCAAGATTGACTAAATTTGATTATCCCGAAACATTGAAAAACAAATCCTACATAAGGCCTCCTCCTTGATCTAAGTATGAGCATATCTGAGTTACAATGCACTAATATGTTGACATTGATCACCTCTATGAATAAATAAGAGAAAACTCTACAACATGTTGACAATGATTTTATGATATAATGGGCATAATGCATTTAGCTGTTGTGTCTTTAATATAGAAAAACATGGTACATTTGCTTATTGTCACACAAATCACTTTTGTTATAGTGTCATCTCTATTATTGAAAAGTCTTCTTTGTCTATCCCAAAGAGAAAACTCTTACCCTTTTCCGTAACAATGTGTTTTAAGATGGTTTGATTTAGTAACTTTTTTTTTCTTTTCTTTGGGGAACTCACATTTTTACATAGAGATAACAAAAAGTGATAAAATGATAAATATATACATGATCCTTACAAAGTAGATTGCATCCCTTGAGATAAAGTTCTAGTCGATTATGTTGATTTGTGTACATTTTTTTGGCTTTTAATGAATTTTAGAGGTGCATAAGAGCAAGAGAAGAACCATAGAAAAAGAATGAAGACCACCACAATGACACCAATATCGAGTTGATTATTTGCACTCTATTGATGTATAAAATCGAGGTTATAGTGCAAGGGTTCAACCTCCATGGGGAGTAGACAAGAGCTAAGACAAACGTGTAAAGGTCGAGGAATAATAATGAGCCTCTTAAAGTCCTTGCTGCACACTAACTAGCAAGTTACGACACCGATACCCCATTAAGCTTGCTCCATAGCTCCCAACTATACATGCTTATATTGTACTTGGGAGGTGTAAATGCTTCCATGAAAACAAATCATGGAAAATTAATTGGAAGTGCCATGTGTCAACTATCAAACACAATTGATTTTTTTTTTGTTTATTTGGATTTGTTTGCTGCATGATGCCTTCAACATTAGAGCTACTTGGAGCACCTAACAAGGTCAGATATGGCTTGCATGGATCCTCAAATTTAGGGTGGCCCACTATCGAGGATTCCACCTAACAAGATAAAGAGTGTATAAGGCTTCTCCTTTAAAAAGAAGAAAAACAAATGACATAGTAATATATACGAGTGAAAGTAGGGTTAAACCTAGAATGAATTGATCCTCAAAAGTGTAGTAACGTATTGTTCTTAAGAGGAAGACAAGGAGAACAAACAATATAGCAACAAGGAGAGAAAGTTAACCAAACCATGGGAGTGAAGTTAAAGACAAAACAATCTTTAGTTGATGTATATACCTACGGGGAACGCCCATTCCCATATATCATAGTGGAGTCACCCTGATCTTGATAACACCATCTAAAGAATGGACTAGACTAAAAAACGCTAGTTAAAGTAAAGATATGTAAAAACTCTGCATAAAAACTCTCTTAACATGCAAGTTCAACAAACTCTTATAAAAGAAGAAATATCCCATGTTATACTATTTTCCATAAAAATAAAAATATCTCGTATTATACTATTGTCCATAAAAATTAAAGCATATTATACTATTGTCCATAAAAATTAGAGCATAGTAGGAAGCAACAACCCCAACAGATATGAAGATACTATTGTCCATAAAAATTAAAAATTAGAGCATAGTAGGAAGCTACAACCCCTAGAACAAATTTGAAGAGCGAATTATGAGGCAATGCTAATAAAGAGGCACATGCCAACATTTCCAACAATTTCATGACGCCGGACTCATCCACAGGAAAAATGGACCAGAACAAAGATGTTCACATTTTTACAAGTACATTGCAAGGCTTGTCTAAAGGTAACGAACTCTGTGAGAAACAAAGGCTACACATCTC
>JASDQU010736707.1:96239-134362 GCA_032191745.1 Picea mariana | reverse complement strand
TTTATAATTATTAGAATTGTGTTTTTTTAGTATTTTATTATTATTGTTGATTATATTTTAATTTTAAGTTTTTCTATTTAATTTTTAAACTAATAATAAAGTATTAACAATTATGTATGTAATAAATATATACATGACAACATATGCATTTAGATATTTTACTAGGAATACTCCTAATTTAAAGTTTAGTCTAAACCTTCTACTTTTTGGTTTTTGTTTGGCAATTTGTTTTGTTTAGTTTAAATCTTCTATCTTTTAATTCTTGTTTAACATTTTTTTTTGCTTGGTTTTGCTCAAGTTGGGTGAGGAATGGTTGGATCTACAGATTTGAGTGGCTAAGTTTATATAATCAAAGTGCCCCGGGGGCTTTTTAGCAGGCTGAACTCATTTATGCATTCAGAAATGCAATTTAAACAACAAAAAATAACAATTTTGTCCAAATTTACATTGCCCAATTCCAGCAAAAAAAACAAAAAGTAGAAAGTTTAGCCAAAGCCCTAAATTTAACCTATGAACAGTAAATCCTTGATTAACAAATTGCAAAACAAAATCACACCACTACATAAAGTTAGCTAGCCCTCCTCAATCAAACAAACCAATAAAGCTACCTACTTTAACTTAAATACACAACCCAAGATATATATGAGTTATTAGGTCTTATCAAGAACAATTACAGAAATATAGATGGTATTTCAACTGTGGGGCGGGAACAAACACCAGAGCAGAGCATTTGGATATCCTAGATATTCAGTTATTAGGTCATTCAAAAGTAATAATTGATTGGTTAAAAAAAATGTAAACCTCCGGGCTATTAATATTGAAGGATGGAAAAAACAAAACTAGTAAACTGGTTTCTATTTTCAGGGCTATTCATTTTCAGCATATATACAAAGAGACAAATGTGGAGGCACATCGGTTATCAAAGAAAGCCCTATTGGCAGTGAGTGGAAGACTTTTTTATTATTCTTGGGATGGAGAATCCACTGGAAATGTCCAGCATTTTGATATTTTTTGATTGAATTCTGTGTCGAGGGCATTTGGATATCCTAGATATTCAGTTATTTGACGATTCAAAAATAATAATTGATTGGTTAAGAAAAAAGTAAACCTCTGGGCTATTAATATTGAAGGATGGAAAAAAAAAACTAGTAAACTGGTTTCTACTTTCAGGGCTATTCATTTTCAGCATATATACAGAGAGACAAATGTGGAGGCAGACCGGTTATCAAAGAAAGCCCTATTGGCAGTGAGTGGAAGACTTTTTTATTATTCCTGGGATGGAGAATCCGCTGGAAATGTCCAGAGTTTTGATATTTTCTAACTGAATTCTGTGTCGAGCATGGTTTCATTGTATTGGTTTCACAGTGCTTGGGCCATTTTGTTCGCTTGAAGAGCCATTTTGTTTTTTGTTCCTTGCTGTTCTTTTAGAGAAACTCTGAGTCAGTTCTTTAAAGAGCTAGAGGAAATGTGAAGATCATTGTAAATTGGCATTAAATTATCTGTGATGTCTGAAAAATTATATTCTTAATATAATTAGTGTGGATTTTCTGCCCCCCAAAAAAAACAACTACATAAAACAGAGACTCCAACAACAATAAGCAACCTGTAATAACATTGGATTATTTATCAATATATAGCTTCTATAAAATGCCTTAACCAAATAAAACTAATTTATGGCAGCAATATGCAACCTGTTATGCAGCACTGTTGCAGACAATATGCAATATATATACCATCGGAGTGTATATTGCTCACCCTAATTTATGGTAACACAGTTCCTTCAGTCTACCAAAGGGGACGTACCTGCATGGAGTCTCCGATTGGTGAAATTCGGGTCCTGTCTGGCATATTGTACATATATATTTATTAGTTATGTCAGCTTTGACAGGCCTGACAATATTCGTCTGGCAGCCTGGACAGTACTTTTTTTCTGAACAGTCTTGCGTGTACGTTACGCTGCGTGTGACATTAGATCAAGAGGATTGTGTCAGGACTCAGAAGCATAGTTTGGGAAATCTGCAAATTCGTAAGAAGCATCTGTTAATCTTTCCAAACCTACCCAACAGGGACGTTCATTAGAAATAACGAGATTGAGACATGCTGTGGTTGTTGTAGTAGCAGAATTTGGCGTTGGACGAATCAGAGCGAGGAAACTTGAGTACCATCTGCGTTGGGCTTCAGTAGCTTATCTATTGAACTGGCCTTGAACACGGCAGCGTCTCCCCAGAGGGTTTGAACACTGAATCCTGTATATCGTTCTAAACAAAAATTGAATTAAAATTCAACCGTTAGATAACAGATCAGTATAGATTCATGTTAATTCTCTATTTATGTTTTTTATTTTTTTATCAAGATTCGAATCAGTGACCTCTTTTGTTGGGATAGCTTTATTTGTGACTCATAACCACTTGAACTAACTCTTCAGACTTTATTATCATAGAGTTAATTGTTACTCAAATTTAATTTATTGACTACTTGTAAATTTTAAATTCATATTAAAATGGTCTCCACATGGATTTATAATTGACAAATGATTATAAAGAGAGTGATTTCATTTTGTTTAGTTAATTTCAATAACAAATCAGAGCTTAGCTGGCTAACTAGTTTGGATCAGCAATGAAAATTGTTCCCAATTGTTTATTAATAAGTCCTTGCAATACATTAGAATAATCGAATGTAAGAAGACCTAATAGAAGCTTCTGCTTCTAGAAGGATCTTCCTCTAGATGGTTCTTTTGATAGACATATTTAGTATAAATAGGAGTCGAGGGTATGAGAACCCTAGGTTGGATATTATTGTAATAGAGCTCTACTCGACTGGAGGTTGTCCCCTCGAAGACGCCTGTGAACATTGCTTTCAGTAATCTAAGTGTTCTTTCTGGTGTTATTCTACTATCATTTAAGTATTATTGTGTTGTTATTCTGGTTATATTATTGTTCATCTGCCATTTCTCGCATTTTATTTCTATTCTGCATACTTTTTACATATGGGATATTACAAGTGGTATCAGAGCACTTTCCTTGGCAGAAAATTGTGGGTTAAATTTTTTTTCAGGGTAGAGGCATATTCCGACGTCTTTAAGCCACAAAGATCTGTCGTTATGCGCATAAACCCGTGGTTGAGAGATTCATACACACAGGAAATACAAGTGGTTCTTAAGCACACATATGTTGACCACCTTGTAATCCCTGTTGGTACCCCTTCGAGTGGTAGCGTATCAGACAACAGATGTGTATGGATCGGCCTAGATTTCCTGAAGCCCTCTTTAGATAAACCAATCACCCACCTAACTGTTATAGTGCCACCAAGAACAACACTCGGGAAGATACTCTCTAGTACCTGGTTAGTCGGGCAGTACGGTTAAGGGCACGGTCTAGCTTCCTTAGTTAGTGCTCTAAGATATTGGGCTGAGTAATACTATTGGACCCCGCACGTATATCAGAGAGCTATAGCACAGGAAAAACCCTTGTATGTAGAACCCTTGAATACCTAACCCTTGGGCACGAAAACAAAAAAAATAAATCAGACAAGATATATTTCCGCGGAATTGTGTTCGAGTTGTCAAATCACTACACATTTCTTCCTGGTTAAACATTTGGGCATTTCATCACTACAGTATTCTTCAGACTGGAGTCTAACTCCGCAGGTGTAAAAAAAAAGAAAAATGAGTCTGGAAATTTTTGCACCATTATTTGAGACCTATTCCATTGGATTTATCTCTTTGCCTTTATCACATTCATAAATATCATTTTTTCAGCAAAAATTTTTGACCCCACCCACCTCGTTTCAATTTACCGAGACCCAACAAGAAGTGAAACAACTCAGTGCCAATGTTGTCGCCCTCAATACAAACATGCAGTCCTCCATTGCCGCCTCAATCAAGGAACTCAAACAAGACATGACTACCCAGCTTGAATCTATCGTTTCAATGATCTGCACCAAGCTACATATCCCTGCAGATAACCCTTTATCTAACCTACCTCCACATACCGAAGCTTAAACTTCCTCTCATTCTCATAATTTTCAGCACCATCACTTTCAGCATGACCTATGCCTTCTGCGGGTGGATGTGACCAAATTTGATGGCTCAGATCCCACTAGTTGGGTAACCCAAATGGAGCATTATTTCTCTTTATACGGCATTACAGATGACTTGGCCAAACCCCGATATGGTGTTCTCAATCTAGATCAAGAACGTTGGCAATGGTGGTAATGGAGAAAAACTTCTCGTCAACGGTATATTGCTTGAACACACTTTGTGGCAGAGCTTTATGAACGCTTTGACACTGACATCAACCATTTAAGGTTGTTTGACAAAGTTGAAACAATGCGGAATAGTGGAAGACTTTATAGCTGCTTTTGAGTGCCTAGCTTTTCGGACAGAGGGCATGTCTGATGCCTTTTTTCGAGAATGTTTTATCAGTGGTCTCAAGGATGAGATTCGTGCCCATGTCCTCATGTCTCGGCCTCAGAGTTGGGTGGAGGCTACTAAAAGAGATAAAGAAGCACAACAGGTTGTATCTTCTCAAAACTGTAAACCCTCCTTTATTCCTCGCACTAAACCAATCAATCCCACTACCCCCTTTGCTCCACTAAAGATCCAAAAATTGACTAGGGATGAAATGGTTGAATGCCAACTCAAAGGCCTTTGTTATAATTGTGATGACAAATATTTTCCAGGCCACAAGTGTAAGGAACAAAATCTTTTTATGGCCATATCGGAGGATATTTCGGAAGAGGATGTTGAAACCCCACTTGTGTCTGAGTCACCTAAAACCAATGACATAACCCCTCCCTTAGACCCTCCCAAAGTAGAACCGGTCATTTCCCTAAATGATCTCACTAGATTCTCTGCTCCCCAAACCCTCAAGCTAATTGGTTACATCAAGCATAGGAAGGTCATCATTTTGGTTGATAGTGGAAGCACCCATAATTTTATCCATCGCCGCATTGCCCAAGAAACTCATTGCTATCCATGCAGTCAATAATTTCCAAATCATGATTGTCAATGGAGGCTCCATGAAATGTGGAGGGCGTTGTGAAAATGTGTGTCTCCAAATTGGTGACTACCACCTGAAATCTCATATGTTTACTATTGACATGGGTGGTTGTGACATTGTGTTGGGTGCAAAGTGGGTAAGGACTTTGGGTCCCATTCTCATGGATTTTAAGGAATTAACCATGCAATTTGACCAGGAGGGCCAACAATATAAGTTCCAAGGCATCACCATCAGTTCACCTGAGATCATTAATTCCCATTGCATGGAAAAGATGCTCAAATAATGTCATTCTGGCGTTATTGCCCAGCTCCATGCCAAACAAGCATCTGAGACACCCTCGGTGCCGCAAGACCTCCAATCCATCCTCTCTAAACATCAAGTGGTCTTTTCCACTCCCTAAGGACTCCCTCCTTCCCATGGTGTTCATGATCATTCCATTCCCCTTGTACCAGGAAGCCTTCCTCTCAATATCCGTCCCTATCGTCACCCCTTTTCCCAAAAAAATGAAATTGAGAAAATGGTTTAGGAACTCCTTAACGCAAGCATTATCCGCCCTAGTATGATCCCCTACTCTTCTCATGTGGTCATGGTCCTGAAGAAAGAAGGTTCTTGGCGAATGTGTCTTGACTTTCGTGCCCTCAACAAACTCACCATTAAAGGAAAATTTCTCATTCCTGTCATTGATGACCTCTTGGATGAATTGAGTGGGGCCCAGTTCTTTACTAAACTTAATCTTCATTCTAGCTACCACCAGATATGTATGAAAGAGGTAGATATTCCTAAGACTACCTTTAGAACTCATGAGGGCCACTACGAGTTTTTGGTCATGCCCTTTGGCTTGTGTAATGCCCCCTCCACCTTCCAAAGCCTCAGGAATCATATCTTCCATCATTTTCTCTATCATTTTGTCTTAGTTTTCTTTGATGATATCCTCATCTATAGAAAAACCTAGACAGACCATATTGCTCATGTGGATCAAGTTCTCCATCTACTCTCTCAGCACCAACTTTTCCTGAAACAGTCTAAATGTGTTTTTGGCGCCTCAGAAGTCGAGTACTTGGGTCATTTGGTTGGAAAAGATGGCGTCAGGGTGGATCCTAAAAAGATTGAAGCTATGCAAGACTAGCCTCACCCAAAGACTCTCAAAAGATTGTGTGGATTTATGGGCTTAACATGTTATTATCTCAAGTTTGTCAAGAATTATGGAAAGATTGCAGCCCCTCTCACTGCACTCCTAAAAAAGAACTCTTTCACTTGGACTCCAGCATCTTCTCAACCTTTTCAAACCTTGAAGATGGCCATGTGCGCAAATCCAGTCCTAGCCCTTCCTGATTTCACAAAGACCTTTGTCCTGGAATGTGATGCTTCAGGGAAAGGAATTGGCATTGTCCTTATGCAAGAGGGCCGGCCCTTAACCTTTACCAGCAAGAAACTGTCTGAACGAAATCTAGGCAAATCAATCTATGAAAAGGAAATGTTGGTTATTCTACATGTCGTTGATTTTTGGCATCCTTATCTATTGGGGCAACACTTCCAAATTAAGACAGAGCATCAAAGCCTCAAGTATTTTATGGAACAACGCATTTCCTCCCCAGAGCAAAAAAAATGGGTGACTAAGCTCTTTGGATATGATTATGAGATCATTTACAAGAAAGACAAAGACAATGTGGTTGCATATGCACTTTCCCGAAAATATGAAGATGAAGGATCCCTTTTTTCTCTCTCCTTCATTGTACCGGATTGGCTCCAAGCCGTTCGCCAAGAATGGATGTACAAGATCCCAAAAGTCGCATCTGATACAACAATTGCAGTCCAATTCTCCAGTTTCTTCAGGGTACTCTTGGCTCCATGATGAGTTTCGATACAAAGGCCTTTTGTATTTAAGTAAACAATCAAAACTTAAATCCACAATACTTTCTGAGCTTCATGCTACACCCACAGCTAGGCACTCTGGGTTTACCAAAACCTATGACAGGGTCAAACGTTATTTTTTCTAGGATGATATGAAACAAGACATTCGTAATTTTGTAGCTGAATGTGATGTGTGTCAATGCAACAAGGGAGAAATAGTCAAATCTCTTGGCACACTACAACCGCTTCCGATTCCACCTGCTATTTGGAGGGATATCTCTATGGATTTTATTATCGGCTTACTCAAATCGGGAAATAAATCAATTATCATGGTGCTTGTTGATCGCCTTTCCAAGTATGCTCATTTTTGTGCTCTTCAACACCCATTTACAACATCTACTATGGTTCAACTTTTCATGGATCATGTCTTCAAGCCTCATGGCATGCCGAATTCTATTGTTTCTGATCATGACCCAACTTTCACTAGCAATTTTTGGCAAGAACTATTCAAGCTACAAGGCACCCAATTGCATCTAAGCATGGCTTATCATCCACAGACTGATGGTCAAACTGAAGTTATCAACAAGTGTTTGGAAACATATTTGAGGTGTTTTTCATCGGAAAAGAAAAATCAGTGGGCTCAATGGTTACCCCTAGATGAATGGTGGTACAACACTTCATACCATACAGCTACCCGCATGACTCCTTTTGAAGCGGTATATGGACAAAATCCACCTTCAGTTCTCTCATACTTACTAGGTCTCTCGAAGGTCCAGGCGGTTGACCAAACACTTACAGTTAGAGAGACTATTCTTCATACCATCAAAGAGAATTTGGTCATGGCACAGAATCGCATGAAGCAACAAACAGATCAAGGTCGCTCTGAATGTCAATTTGTAGAAGGGGATCAGGTGTTTCTTCAACTGCAACCTTACAAGCAAAATTCCCTCAAGGCCGAGCATTGTCAGAAGTTGGCGCCCAAATTTTATGGTTCTTATACAATTCTCAAGCATGTGGGACAGGTGGCCTATCGGTTAGCTTTTCCCATTCATTCTAAGCTACATCTTGTTTTTCATGTTTCATGCTTAAAGAAGGTGATTGGAACTAAGTGCCAAATTCAAACCAACCTTCCCGAGTTGGACGAAGAAGGATCTATTTGGCTACAACCGCAAGTAGTTTTGTACCAGCATGAGCATCGCCTACGTCAGCAAACCATCAAGGAAGTGTTTGTCCAGTGGAAAGATACAACTCCAGCAGATGCCAATTGGGAACCAACTACCATTCTGCAGAAATTTCCACATCTCAAGCCTTGAAAACAATGTTGTTTTTAAGGGGGGGGGGGACATGTTAGGGACCTAGCCCTCATGTAGGTAGAACAACATGTTCGGATGTAATAAAGGTCAATATTAATAAGGCCTTGCAATACAGTAGAATAGTCGAATGTAAGAAGACCTAATAGAAGCTTCCGCTTCTAGAAGGATCTTCCTCTAGATGGTTCTTTTGATAGACATATTTAGTATAAATAGGAGTCGAGGGTATGAGAACCTTAGCTTGGATATTATTGTAATAGAACTCTGCTCGACTGAAGTTTTCCCCCTCGAAGAGGCTCGTGAACATTGATTTCAGTAATCTAAGTGCTCTTTCTCGTGTTATTCTGTTATCATTTCAGTATTATTGTGGTGTTATTCTCGTTATATTATTTTTCATATGCCATTTTTCGCATTTATTTATGTTCTGCATAATGTTTACATCTAGAATATTAGATATAGAAGCAAGAGAGTAGGGAGTATCTCCTTGATGGCCCGTCGACTGAACCAGAAATCTTATAGAATCGAGAGAAGGGGGAATCATTTCCTCGGTGGCCCAATGATCAAGAATAAAATTAGTTCCTTACCAACAATAAACAATCAATTTATCAAAAAATTTGTATTGTTTTGTAGGTTATAAACTTGCAAGGCATTTTTGGGGGTTAAAATGACGCTTTTACGTAGCGAAAAATCCACGAGAACAAATTGTAACTTGGTGTGTACACTTTATCTCTATAGCTCAAATAAAATAGCTCAAGGAGGATTTTCCAATGAGCTATTCTAAGAACAAAACAAAGCTTGTATGAAGAAGTTATAGTCTAAACAGTTAAGGGTACAAATTCAATACTGGATTACTTCCAAAGGGCATAACTCCTATCTCAGAAGTCATTTTGGGGTTCAGGAGAAGTCTATGGAAAGATCATGGACTATAGAAGTCATCCATGGAGCCAGATTTGAATTATGGGTACCTAAAAACATGTTGGGAGAAAAAAAGGACACTTGAAGCATACAAGGTTAAAAAGGAAAAATAGTCAAAACTTTTGAAGACCATAACTTTATGATCAAAACTCATAATTGGGAAAATGAATAGTAGATGGAAAGGTATTGAGGAGTAGAATCCATATATTAACTTAGAAAATTAATTTGGGCAACAAATTTTGTATTCAACTCAAAAGAAGACGATTGTTGACCTTAAAGGGAAAAATTTTGCATATGTTTCCACAATTGTAAATTATAGTTTTTAGCTAACAATTGTGGTTATATGAAAATTACTCAAAATCTTCAGGTTAATTATGGAAATTAGAAGGTTTAGAAGGAGGTCTACATATATGTGGAATATGCAAGAGAAATCTACATGTATGAAGAAAAGGGTAGGGACAATTCTTAAAAAAAATTCTTTAGGAAGTTGCAGGGATTAGAAACATTGGTGTAATGAGAAGTTTGGAAGACTTTTAATGAAATTTTATTTGGAAAAATAAACAAATAAATAAATAAAATATTTCTATATGAAAAACATGCATATCAAATGTGGATGCTAGGTAAGAAAACCCATTCACAATTTATGATAATGCATGAGTAGTGGGTACACATGAAGGATGTAAGGATGGTTTATATAGCACGTGAAAGAGTTTGGACTTGGTATTAAGCATGATCAGAGAAATTTGGAGGAACATTGTTATGTCTAGGATTCTTCACAAGATGATCAAGGGATATGAATGAATAATGTTAGGAGATGAATCCAAGTGAAACCCTAAGGGTTTGGGATTCCAATAAGATAGTAATCTAATAAAGAGGACCATAATGCATATATGAAGGTAAGATTCAACATATCAAGGAAACATTTGGGTAGATTTGGAGTAGTACCTTCACTGTTGTTATCAGAAGTGCCTAGTGGAGACATAGTATAAATGTCAAAACTTCAGGGGTGAAGTAATAAAGGCGCATGTAAGATAAATCATGCCAATAGATGCATAAACCAAGCATTATAGGAATAATTGCTTGAGAAGGATCAAATTATAATTCAAGGAAGGATACTCCATAAATGGAAGAAGGACTCTAGGACTGATCAAAGTCCTTGAACATCCTAAGATAATTGAAGAGGTACCATGAGGTGGATGCCAATATAATTGGAGTGTATTGTAGTACTCAAGGAATGAAGACAACAATGAAAGGGAATTTTTTATGCATGTAGAGAATGTTGAGTACATTTCAATAGTTTTGAGTGTATCTCCAAGGTATAATGGAATGGAAATTCCGAAAGAACAAAATTAGGGAAGTGGTCTTCAAAGAGAAAAATTCCTAAGAAGACACATGAGGAAGAAAATGTCTATATGCTTGACATGGTATGAAAAAGAAATGGAACCTAAAAGGAACTATCTCAATTGTATAAGGAAGATGGTCAATATTGTACAATTGTTTGAGGAATCAAAGATCTACAGAGGGAAGTGCAAGGTTGCTGAACATGATTCTTCTACATAAAAAAGCAGTTGTGAGATGGAAACACTAGTGGAAAAATTGGTTGGAATGCAAGTTAGCTAAGTTGGGCTTGGCCATGGGTGCTAAAAAAGAAGGGAAGGTCAGGAAGGAGCTAAACATTTTTGACAACATAAATAAACTTGAAATAGAAGTGCACTAGTGTGCATAATAGAAGAGGGCAACACATTTATGTTTATTCCTTGAAGTCTCATGCTAGGAATGATGGAATGCTATAAGGAATACCAATATTAAATGTGCATTAATATGCATGTATGTATAGATTAAGGAAGTGAATGACTAAAAATATTATGGTTATGATGTTTCACAGTGAGCCTAGCTAGTAGAAAATGAGCACACAAAGCTTGCGAGAGAGAAGAGAATATAGTAGAATGAAATAATTGTATTAACTGATTGAGTAATGGAAAAAGTACCCATAATATAATCTTCATGAGAAAACTAATTCATTATAGTAGTGATCTAGAGAGATATAGACACTCACAAATAGACTCTAGAGTGAACTTCCATCTAGTCCTAGTTAATTGGCCATGTGCTCAACAATTAATTGACTAATCACTAATGGAGTGAGGAGAGAATCATGCATGCACATGTGTGGTGCATTATTGGTGATGATTCCAAGGTAAGTGCGCCCTCATGGTGATGATACCGAGGTATGCATGCAACACTTGGTGATAATACTGAGGTTTTCATGCAAGACACCACCTCACTAGTCCAACTGAGGTATAATTGACTCAAGAATGAAGAGGATGTGGCACTCTCACCTAGGGGAGAATATATTTAACCAGGGGCACCTTCAACATAGACTAGTCAACCTAGGAAAAGAAATATTAGGTGAGTTTGTAATATCTCCAACAAAGGTGCAATAAATAATTGCATGCTGAGATAGTCCCATGAGGAGAGAGTATATAAAGGCCCTATCGAAAGGTTAGAGCCATTATTTGATGGTTGATGAAAGATAGATAGTGGACTACAGAGGCCTTATTTTTATGCCAAGAATCTTGGATTACATTCTAAAAAAATGCATGTGTGGAATTTTGCATATGTTGAAACAACTATTAATGGTAGCAATCTTGGGAAAAATGTAGAGGCAAGGAAGGTACCTCTATTATCACTGGTGTACAAATGATAAACACGATAGTGCATAAGTTTGCAGAGGTCTAGAAGGATTCAAATATGACCATCTACAACAACAATAAAATAAATAAATAAGTTGAAGTAAATATGCACTAAAGTGCATGATATAAGTAACGCATGGTGCAAATGATAAACATAGAATGCATGTGATCCGTATTTTATGAGCAGAACGAAAATGAATACAGATTATTATTATTCTTAACATAGAGACACAAGAATAGCAGAGATACAATAACATAGATACATTAAAACTGGTTTCTATTCAATAAGAAAATGTGTTGAAACTGTAAAATGCAGTAGAAAACAAGCTTGCTAGAATGGTGGTGACTTATCTCTGAGAAGATATTTGACGGTTATGCTCATTCAAAAGAAGATGGTTACAATGAGGCTCTCCAATATTTTTTTACAATAAACATGAATGCTAAAACCCTATACATGCAAAAACCTAACCCTAGGAGATGAAGCGCCAAAAGTCATGTGGGCCCCGTTGGGGTAAGCTAGTACATCAACTTCTCAGGGTCGTAACTTTTGCATACGATCTATGTTTTAGGCACACGATAGCCCATTGGAAAGGTCAATCTGAGGAATACACAGGTTTCCATTAGAATTATACTCCATCTATAGTCTAACTGTGTTGATCCCTAAAAACTTTGTTTAGGGCCTCAAAACGGCCCCGGAAGTCGGGGACCCAAAAACTAGGAAAACATTGCCAAACTGGAAAACTGCCAAAATGAGCCAGTTGGAATAGGTGGGAGGACACCGACATCCATATGGATCAATCCTCCCCCCTTAGGAAGAAATTTTCTCCATTGTGTTGAGTTCCCCCATCAGATGAGGAATTGTTTGCTAAATTTGGCCCTGGGTGAGCCACTTTCCTTGGTGTTGGAGCTGCCTTGCTTTGACAACTCGATAAAGTTGGATCCTTTGTTGGTGAGTTCCCTTGACCTATATGTAAACAATATGATCGTTGGATTCCTGTTGTATGCAGTCGGGGTTGAGTTATGTTGGTGTCAATTGTTCTGCTATCTCTAAGGTCTCCAATAATGGTGGGACGTATGGTCGAAGGATATCCACATTGAACATTCAATGCAGGCCAAGAAAAGGGGGAATGTTGAGCTCAAAATAATTTTCACCCAAAACCTTGGTGATGGTGTAAGGCCCGTAATAGAGTGGGTGAAGCTTCGGATGGGGCCTTGTAAGGCATTCTTTCTACAAGTGTAACCACATTTTGTCTCCCACCTGAAACTTATGTGGCACTCGGTGTTGATCATGGCGTTGCTTGTAATTAGCATTGGACTTCTGTAAAATATCTTTAACCTATTGGCAGATGTGTTGGATCTACTCAATGAACTATGATGCTTTGTCAAATTTAGTTGGAGTAGGGTATGAATCGACTGGGGTGGATGCAAGAGGTAGTGCAACATCCATGGGACCCAATGGTTGGAATCCCAACCCAACCTGAAAGGGGATGTGGTTGGTTGAGCTATGTAGGGCTTTGTTGTAGCTATGCTAGACACAGATAAGACTCTCATCCCATGTGAGGGGGTGCTTGTAATTTTACATGCATAGGATATGCACGATCATCCGATTGACAACCTCAGTTTGGCCATCTGTCTGAGGTTGGAAGGTAGTGAGCTTGGTGTCCAGAAGTGACCAGAGGCTCGACCATAATGTGTTGAGGAACTGAATATCCAAATCTGAGACAATGGTCTATGGGATTCCAAAATGTACTCAGACTCGTTCAAAGAAGAACTTGGCAGTGGCCTCTGCTATGATGCTCTTCTTGCAGGCGGCCAGGATCGCCATCTTGGAAAAGTAATCAACAACCACAAAGACACAATCATTTTCCCTCTTGGTGGATAGAAGTCTCGACATGTAGTCCATTGAGATGGATTCCCATGGCCGCTCAGGAGTAGAAAGAGGGGTGTATAGGCCCTCTTTCTTAGTGGTCGTGTTGGTAATAGCGCAGGCCATGCAAAACCTGATATACTTGTTGAAATCATGTTGAAGTTTCAGCCAGTAGAAATGTTTCTATAGCAATGGCACTGTATTTTCAATGCTGAAGTGTCCTGCCACTCAACTGTAGTGGGATTCCCAAATCATCTTCGCTCTCTCACTTGATGGAATGCAAAGATGGCCCAGTCGACATAATAACTTGTCTTGAAGATGGAGATTAGCGACAACTGAGCTTGCGCCCAACATTTTGTATGTGGTGGCGAAGTCAGTGTCTATCTCATAGAGGTTGGGCCATCCAGAGGTCTCGTGACCACAAGAGTCTAGCACCATGGTGAGTTCCATGACTAGAGGTTGGTTGAGGAAATCAATAACTCGGTTGATACTACATGTTTTATACTTGATGTTGAGGTGGAACTGTTGCAAGTATGTGGACAACTTCTGATGGCGGTCATTCTACAATTTTCCTTGTGTCTGCATGAAATGAAGTGGCTTATGATCCATCTGGATGACTGTCTCCTTCCCGAGAA
This sequence comes from Picea mariana, assembly GCA_032191745.1. Classification (NCBI taxonomy): domain Eukaryota; kingdom Viridiplantae; phylum Streptophyta; class Pinopsida; order Pinales; family Pinaceae; genus Picea; species Picea mariana. The sequence goes on along the minus strand of JASDQU010736707.1, from coordinate 120,094 downwards.
TGTAATGTTTCCATTGGCAGCAGGCTTGCACAATGGAGTACATTTCTTTGTCGTAATTAGGGTACTTATGGACAACATCTAATAGTGTCTCACTATTAGAGGCCACAGGGTGGTCATACTAAGTGAAAATTGTGCCCACAACATAGTTCGAAGCATTTGTCTCGATATGAAAGGGTTGTTGCAGGTCCGGTAATGAAAGTATTGGGGTTGAGCACAAGTGTTTCTTTAAATATTCAAATGCTTTTTGTTGGAATAAGCCCCACACAAAGTTTTCCTTACCAAAACCTCTAGTTACTTGGCTGAGGGCCCATGCAATATGGGAGAATCCCAACACGAATCTGCGATAGAAATTGGCAAGGCCTAAGAAGCTCTGAAGCTTAGTGAGAGTGGTTGGGGCTAGTCAGTCATGGATGACCTGGATCTTGGTGGGATCCACATGCACAAATTCTAACCAATGATGTAGCCTAGGTATTGGACCCTATCCATGCCAAAGGAGAATTTTTCGAAGTTGGCATATAGCTTGTGTTTCCTTTTCTGTGCCGGCCTCACAATACATGTCAATATAATGGGCTATGTTATATGGCCCCGAAGGGAAAGTATCCAAATTCACTGGTTCACCCCTCCTAGAGAGACCAATAAAAAAGTAGATGTATTTAGTGGTTGGTGCTAATTATTGGCCTTCTATCATAAAGGCCTCTACATCTAGGTTTCAATACTCTACCAGATGGTTTAGTAGTATCGATTGAGCTCTCATAAAAGGACAATGGAAAAATTTCCATAATCCACATTGTTTTAGTGTAGCCATAGCTTCTGGTTTTTCCTTGACCATTTGTTCTACCTCTTCATGTTTTCTCTCCCTCCAATGCACATACATCCTAAGTCATGCAACCATTTTGGGAGTTTGTGCTTCTTTTTCTCAAATTTTTGACAATGTACGCACCCTTTTTTTATGACAGACACGTGTGTATGCTTGCTGAGAGTGTATCAACCAACGTACACACACATTCTGACTGTTAAAAACACATGTACACACATAATTGTTAATACTTTTTGAGCGTGCAACCCCCGAATTCCTCTAAAAATCTAAAAGAATGAAAGAAATTTCAAGTAAAGGAGAGGGGTACTTACTTGGCCCAAGAATGAGTCGATTTCATCCACCGATGCTCTCTAAATGTCCAATTGAAGAAAGAAGGTTTTTACTAGTTTTGGGAATTTTCAAACTGCAATGGTGAAAATGACCCCTTTCACCTCTATTTATAGACTTTTTGACCATGTTTTGACTTGGTTTGGCCCTGAAATCTTCCATTTTGTTTGCTCGGTAGATTTTTTGGTTCTTCTTGGTGATCTTTTGGTCACTTAGACATCTTATATACTTTGGATTTGGTATTTTTAATGCATGGGTACTACTTATATAATACTGTGATGAAGTTAGGATTTCGTCATTTGCATATAGGATATATTTACACCACCTTTAATTTTTCATTTTACTGACGATTTTCATTTTGCCATAGGATCTATCCCACCAAAGTGCAACATAGAACTTCTCATGTTGATTTAGAAGTGACATAATTAGGTGGTAGATCCTTCCTCTCCATGGATGCCATTAGTAGATCATTGTGTTGCATTCTTGTGTCCATGCCTTGAGGTTTTTTTGTAGGCTTGGGAGTCCTTTTTAGTCCCACCGTGACTTCGGTTTTACGCCTCATTCTTCTTCTCAATTTTTTTTTCTAACCTCAACCCGTGGGACTCCCCTAGAGCATGGTTTGTTTTCTTTCAAGCTCATTTAAACTATGAAAGTGACATCTTGTGAGATATCATTTATCCTTTTCGGCCTCGTTTATATTACATACAAAAAGGAGCCTCCTTGGAGTCCCCTTTAGGCTCTTTTTAGACTCCCTAAAATTGAAAAGATTGTTGAGCGATCTTGTTTCCCTTCACACTTGTCAAACTGAAATTTGAAGGCACATCTATCCAACAATAGTTTACCCATTTTTTGGTCTGGATGGTTAATTGACGAAAAAGGTATGCCTTAGGAGCTACGGTTCCCTAGGAGAGTTTTCTCAGGTATAATTTTACCTCTTTTTCGGGCCTGCGGGACTAAAACTACGAAAAAGGGTCATTCTCCTTGGTTTTGGTTTATCTCTTTTTTGGGCCTTGGAGATTATTTACAAAAAGGAACACCCCTTGGAGTCTTCTTTAATCCCTTTTTAGACTCCCTAAATAGGAAAAGACCGTTGAGTGACCTTGTTTCTTTCACACTCGTTAATAGGTCCAGAAAGAACATTTATTTGGCATAAGCTTAACCCTTTTTTCGACCAATATATTATTTAGAAAAAACAGATACCTCGAGGGATACGTCCCACTGGGAGAGTTTTCTCAGGTATTATTTTATCCCTTTTTTGGGCCTGGGGAACTAAATTTACAAAAAAGGAACTATAGTTCTCCTTGGTACAAGTTTAAACCTTTTCCAGACCTCAAAGACTCAACTTACAAAAAAAGTGCACCTCGGAAGATTCGTCTCGCCGAGAAAGTATTCCAAGGTATTGTTTTATCGTTTTTCTGGCTTGGGGGTATAAATGTATGAAAAATAACACTTCGGGGTCTTCTTTTAGTGTTTTTCAGACTCTCTAAAAGTGAAAAATCATTGAGCTTACCTTCTCTGGGCTCGTAAAACCTTACATTGAAGGAGTCTCATTGTGTCATTATGTAATCACGTCGCATGTCTCATTATTTCATCTTTGGCCTAATGCCGGCTCCATTTTCTTGTTACTGAACCTTTAGAGCATTCCTTAGGTGCAATCCTTGTAGAGTTTTTTCCTTTGCAAACTGACACCCTAACCTCTGGAGGAATTTTCCAAAGTGAACTTATCCTACACATGTCTTATTTCACTGAAGATCAATATGTTCCATGCGCTTGGAACTAGTTTTCTTGCCCACGACACTCATTCCTCCTTTGTAACGTAGCGTTCTTTTATTCTTTTTCAATCTTGTTAAATATGTGAAAAAGACAAAAAAATCAAATATTCTGAAAAGTGGGGACAGGGAAACATTTTCTTTTACTGGAAGAAATCTAGTCACCCTTGGACAAGGCACATCCTTCAGTTTTTTCTACAAGCATTGGGATTTAGTATGACCTTTGGAAGTTTTTCTCATTACATAGAGTTGTGTCCTCCTTCATTTGGTTACTCTTCCAAACATATGGAGAGTTTGTGGTGCCTCCTGTGCCACAGACTTATGTCAATAAAATGCTTCTTAAGTCTTTTCATATGTCATTCTCTTGTACAAGGGAAAGTCTTATAACCCGAGTCAGCCATTTTGCGATAAGTCTCTTTACCTTCATGAGTCGACCATCCCGAGAGTTTTGTCAAGTTTACATTCAGAATCAATGAAGTTCGGTGCATGATGATCGCGATCCTTCAGTATTTTCACAATAGCTTTTCTAAGACCTTAGGGTAGTGATTCTTACACTCCTATTATACTCCTACCTAATTTTTTAATATCTTAAGGATATTTCTCGAGTTATGAAGCTATCATCTCCAGCTACAAGCATTGATGCCTCCTGAAGATCCATATGACATTGTATTTGTATATCTTCTGATGATTTTGAGATGTAGATCCATTGTGTATTCTTCATGGATACGTTATTTATATTGGCATACACACTAGTCATGTAGACATGATTTCTATATATGACATGGATCTGTAGTGTACTTGCTCGAAATCCATTCTTAGTTTGTCCCAAGCATGGGTATGTCTGCCTCGTGATTATTATTCTTATGTTGCAGATGACTTGCTCACATATAATCATCTGGGATCACTCAACTCCAGTGCCTTCCCACTTTATTAAATATGTTGTAATGTATTTCAGCCATTCGTTTCTCTTCGGACCTCACACATTAGGGAGCATCTGTTATAGATCAAAATGCCACTACTATGCATTTTTGATATTGGCCTACTTATTCATACATTTGCCAACCGTTTTTGGTAAGGTTCCTCTTAAAAAAAACTTTTTTGTATGGTGAATGTTCCCTCATACATATGCAGAGCGCATATATACACTAGTTGCATACCTGAAATCACGTGTACATATGCTAGTTTCATGCCTAAAAGCTTGCATATGCTCTAAAAAATTGCAAAAAATAATAAATTTCATGCTCTTTGGTGGATTTTACGGGATATTTTGGGTTGTAAAACCATTTTACCTCCTGTATCCCTTCTGACAACCAAATAACCATCATTTATCCATATAAAAAGGGCCCTAGGGGGGTCATTTGGATATGTGAAAGAAGAGGCAAGTGAACTTTGCCAAAATTTCTCCCTTGTATTCGAAGCCTTTTTGCATCCTGCTCTAAGTTTCATCCTCAACATTACCTACCATTCATCCTCCTTATGCAATCCATCCATTCCCCTTATATTGGCATGTTGGTTGTGAGGAAAACACATAGGGAATAGTGCACTTGGAGTTAAAGTAGAGGAACCCAGGCGAGGTTCGTGGAGCGGCGTCGGCAAGATTCAGGTTGAAATTTTCAATCTTGTTATTAATAAAAGAGAAATATTCTTGTCCCAGATCTATGTGTCTTTATGTTTACATTTATAAATGGTTTTCATGAATATCTAGACTTTTAGATGATCTTGATAATTATGCATATGTTGTTATAGTTTTTCCTATAAAGTTGTTTAAGGCCAGCTTTGGGAGGAGGCTTGCAATCTTGGAAGGAACAATGACATGAAGGGATCTACGATGGATGGAAGGACTTAAGGTACATATTTTGATCTTCTCTCCCTTCCCTTAATTATCATTAGGTATTGTTATATTTCGGTAGAATAGAATCTTTTGTGTCTTTTAAGGTGTCAAGGCTCTACCTAGTCGCTAGACCCGGATTAGGGGGATTTTTCTCCATAGAAACATTGGCTTATGTCTAGCATGTTGAATTCATTGAAACCCTAGTATGAGTTTATTTTAATTAAAAGGAATTAATTAAAGTAAAAATGTTTTTATTAGTGAATTGAGTTATTTAAGGAACACACTTAGCATGCAACCTGTAATCTAAATCTTAAGTGGGTGTGAGAAGTAATCTCATTCGTAGATCACTTTGGAGATTAGAAATAGATTTTAACTCATGATTATAAACACAAGGCTAGGGCGAAGGAGGAAGACACTCATGTTGAGGGAGTTGACACAGTCGAGACTTGGGTGAGATACACTTGTGAGATAATTTGAGAGGAAGTCACTTTGGTCAGATACCAAGGTCAAGGATAGAAAAGAAGGACTTTTTCTAGTGTGAGGAGTGTAGAAGAAAAGAAGGACTTTTACTTACACAAGAGTGAGGATATTTTACAGGTTGGGTGAAGAGATTTCATCTTAGTGCTGATGGAGAGAGGGTTGGATCTTGAAGGACCATGATTCAATATCTTGGATAGGTGGAGAAGGAATTCCATCTAGAGATCATACAGGTCAAGGAGAAGAGAGAGTAGAGGCAACCACAGGTGGGTTTAAAAGGATAGAAGCCAAAGGAAAGTGTAGCGCCGTACAAAATTGTTTGTACAGATTTTTGATACATCTACATGGTTCACAGTGGATATAGTCTTGTATGTGTGTGGATCAACTAAAGGTGAATCACGTATACCTCGAAAAATGTGTTGTTCAGGGGGCATATGATAGAGTAGACTTGGTTAGGTTTGTCTGTAGTTTTATTTCTCTTATAGGGCCATTTTCCTTTTTACAAGAGACTTGATTTGACCTTAATAAACGCATCTTGGAACTAGCTTTCCCTCTAGGGTTTTTCCAAGGGTAGTTTACTCAAAAATATTAGTGTATTGTGTGTCATATTTTGGTTTCCTAGTTTATGCTTCTAGTGCATGTTTAGTTGGTTACTAAATTGTGCTTTGTAGGTAAAGTGATTTTATTTCAAGCTAACTTGCGGGTGTTGGGTAGGGAAATATCAACATGGTATTAGAGCATACCAAGGGTTTAATCCATGAGAAAAATTGACAAGTACAAGTGTAATAGTAGAGGCAAGTAACCCATAAAAAAATTCAATTTAAAAAGAAATTGTATTATTAAACCCTATTTTCCTAAGTTTAGTCCTTAACCAATGCACATATGAAGTGGACTTTTTTGGAAGTGGATTGTTTTGAAACAAATGTGTTGTTATGTTTTATCTTCTCGATACTTCTTAATCGTTGATTATAAATAGAGAATTAGATGGCTCTTGACCCGTGCATAAGGTTTATTAACTCATATAACCTTATTAAATGAATCAATGATCTTACATACCTTTAGAGATTGATGCTTACATACTTCCTTATTAGTGATTGATTCTTACATACTATTATCATGCATAGTTACCTTTATTCGCATAATCATAACAAGTTATCATTTCCATCTTCTCGTTAAAAGTGTGTGGTTTACTATGAATAAGCTAAATCACCTCCTAAACATGTCTATGAATGGATGATTTACATCCCTTTCTTTAGTAGGATATCCAATGCCAATTGAACATGGATTTGTGTCATAGAGTGAGTGGTGATACAAACATCAATTTTTATGGTGACATATATCAATTTTTATGGCGATACAAAGGATCCTCACACTCTACCAAATTATGTCCCAGAAAATTTCGTGATTAGAGATAATGCTTATCAAAATACCCTTTTTATTTTCAACGAACCTTTGGCATTTTCCACATAAGTTATGCCCAATCTACCATATCATTACTAGATATTTTGGATCAAAGAATTTCATCTTTTTAAATATGGAAGCACAAAAATAAGGGACTACAAATTGAAGTCTAGAATATGTATAATGCATGATACAATGAATGTTATGCCCAATCGTCAAATGCATGTCACCATTCAATGGCCTTATTTGGAGAGTATCCAAAAGATGATCATTTTCTTATGAATAAGTTTTACAATCTATAAAAAAGATTGAAAAGGTAAAAGTTGTAGACAAGACTAAAGGAGACAAAAATTCTAGGCTTAAAAAATATATAACTATAGTAGCAAGGAAAATTGACACAGTTGGTACAAAATGATAGACATCTAAAGAAAATATAAAGGACCCTAGAAACCTTAAGTAAGATACTCTAGGAGAGGGTGATGGTGGAATTGAGCCACATACAAAGAAAATAACAATATCCAAGAATGAAATGACATAATTATCCATGTTCCTTGGAAATTAAAGAGGGTTGCATGCTCCCACATATCCTTGTTTTTAGAACTTCATGGAAAGGGATCGAATACTAGGAGATGAGATAGATCAACTATAGTTGTTTTCCTTCAATGATAAAAAGAAGTAAATTTTCAAGTAGACACACACAAAGATGTATCTACAACTCAAGAAAATGAGTAAAATGTTCTCAAAAAGACTCATGAGAGGGAAGGCTACATGAAATAAAATAAAAACCTAAAGCATCAAGGAGAATACTACTAGGTAGTGAATTACGATAATAGTGTCCTCATAAAATATGCCTTGGAAATCCATGAAATGTGAACTTAGTGTAGACATATTTCTACAGGTTGGTCTTATATATACAAGAAAAAATTCAAGAAGAATTGACACCCACTCACGGATTTCAAGAGTGGAAAGAAAGGGAAGAAGGGTGGTTGTGGTGCATAGATCATATACAGGAATGTAAATGAGACTTCAAAGAAGACACATCCCTAAGGGTTCAACCTGGTTGATGGTAAATATGACAATGTATCTATCACTTGGACCCTGTATGGGGACTTCCTATGGACTCTTTCATGCTATGCCCATCACATTTTTCTTTTTAATTATTCAACTATTATTTCTACTACAATTTATCCATTATATTTCTTGTTGCATGTCCTATTTGGAACCCAAGATGTCAACCCCACAACATTCCATGAAATGTTTACGATTTCAATTCGGTCATCACCTTTTGTTGTGATTTCCAACAACATTGGATATATTGTGTTGACCTTGGTATCTAGGATTTCATCGTGATAGATTGAAGAACCACTAGAAAAAACACTTTCCTCATTTCTCAAAGAAAAGTGTAAGCAAGGCATCTCAAAAATCTGTTCCCTGTATCTTGTCCAACATTGCAAGAATATTATACATGCAGCATAAGTTTGTCCCACGATTCTTTAATTTTCAGCCTCCCTTGATTCTAGTTCTTTTTGCAATTTCTCGTTTGTTGCATGCACAAAACCTCTTACAATATCCCAAAGGGGAATTTCTTGTGTTGAAAAGAAACAAATCAAGTAAACACATTTATCTCGCCCTTGGCATCATAATCCTCTCTTGTAGTCAAATCCAAATGTATTTTATATTATATTTAATATGTTACAACATAGTGATTTTTAATTTTAAGACTTTGACGTAGAAAATATTAATGCCAAGAAATGTCATAAAGATAAAACAATTCCTTCTTGGATTCATATGGTGGTTGTCTTGTATGGATTGATGGCATCACTTGTTTGTCTAATCATAGCCCCATTTGATTTTCCATTTCTTGGAGGGAAAAATAAACGTATATGCATAAAATGTGTTATATCATGAATGTTTCTCATTTCAAATTTCCTTAGTTTCCTTGCTTGTATCAAAACCTTCTAGAACCTTTTACCTAGATCCCAAATTGGGGATGAATGGATGGATTACATGGTGGGAGAATATTCCTAGTGAACTACGACCTTTCTACTTGGGTGACAACTTGCAACTTTTGGTGTAACCAAATTTGAATAATTTGAGAGGAAATTCAAGATGTTTCTAAGGCTCTTCAATTCACCCCTTTTGATTAAGAAAAGAAAATACATGCACCAATATTTACAATATATTGAGTTTGGATGAAATCTAGTAGGATAGAAAGGCTCAGTTTAGAGCTCATATGCATTAGCTCAACTTGAGATATAGGCCCACTAAGGCCTTCATTAAGGTCTTGGAAATTAAAGAAGCTAGTAAAAAAATAGTTGTTCTCAAGAATTTGAATGGCTAGGTAAATGATCAAATGGGAATTTCTAGCTCATTATTTGATAACTTTTCAATCTTAATGTTAGCATCGGAAGTCATTCCTGGATTGCAGCAGGAGAAGAGCCCGACACCCATCAGTTTATGTCACGATTTTTTTATAAAAAGGGGTGATCGAATGGAAGTTAACTCAAAACAATATTGTTCTAACTCCGAAACTAGGCCAGGCATGCATGGGCAAGTGAGGTCTTAGATAAACTTCAGACAGTGAGTTGTAGTAAGGGTGAGTAGGGGGGAGACTTGTATAAGAGAACTGCAAAGGTCTGTCGTAAACATCAGGTTTCTAACAGATTGTAGGAGAAAACATCTAAACGCAAGATCTTATTACATTCAAACGCAGAAAACCAGAGAATACAACAATGCAACAATAAATCCTTTATCGTAACATAATTGCAATAATTCATGTGAATCAGTAAATCATGAACTCCCTCAGTATGAGATGAAAACTATATGGGGTAAGAAAATTGTCTGTTATTAAACATGAAATCTTACATACAGATGCATAACTAGAGAACTAGAGTGTCTATTAAAACTTTACAATCGGGAGCTTCGCTCTACCATCGATCCTTCGAAAAATATCAAAACTAAGTATATATACTCCTAAACATTTGCCCAACAGAGGCCTCTTAGACTTTCGGGATGAGGCGTCTCTTCAATCAAATCTGGCCTGCACTCCTCTGTCATACACCACCTTAATTCTACATGGATCACGCCAGGGGGTAGTTGAGCCCTTAAATGCTGAATTAGTGTGCGTAGGCTTCCCTGGTGATTCGAGGACTTGGCATGGCTTCTGTGGAAAGAATCAATACAGGGGACCATCTTGGGCAGACTGCCCGCCAGGACATCCATACCTTGCAATTAACGAGTGAGGTGAGGTTTCAACCACCCTCTCTCTTCTTCATTTACTCTGAGCAGGTATCAGGGTTGAGATCAAGTTGAACTGGAACCTGGAGAACACAGTGATGCCTTCTGCAGCTATACCCGGTGCTTTGGCCCTTTGCGTAGCTCTTTCTATTGCCTCCAAGCGACTATGGGTTGTGACCTTGTGCCTATCTTCAAAGGTGCTTTCGGCATTTCGGGGTTCATGGATAGGAAGGAGCAGATCCTTTCTCTTTGAAGTTACGATGAGAAAAATGCCAAGAGGGCATGATGGGTGCCATGTGCCCCTCTCTGATCTGACAGTCTTGAACTAATTCGGTAATACTATGGGCCCAGGTCTGGGACATCTTCGGTGCTTCGCATCTCGGGGATATGAAAGAGCTACTCCTTGCGCTTCGAATTTGCGATGGGCGAAAAGGCAGAGAGCCTAATCACGCACCATGTGTTCCTCTAAGATGAACGACTAAGATCGCTCTCGGCTCTTCGGGACCCGTCTTTCCAAATGATAAACCTTAGCACCCCTCCTCCAGGCCTGCTCCTTTATGACCAGGCGCCAAAACCATGGGCCCAATTCTGGGTTCTTTCGGCACTTCATGGTTTAGGGTTCCAAGATGTGAGATGATGAGGGACTTTTACCCTTCGAACTCCTGAATGTCGATATGCTGACATGACTAGATCTTGTGCCATGCGTCACTGGATTGGACGACCTAGATTTTGTCTTGAAATATAGGTTCTTTCTCTGACGCTATACCTCAGGTAAATTGATAGCCCTGAGATCTCGATGACCATTGATCAGCTTTTTAGATGGGTCTCGGCCGCTTGACAACAAAACTTCGCCCACTCGCTTGACTTGTAACCTGAAAAGAGATTCTTTCGTGCTGAGCTAGGGCGCTTTTTGTGCAACCTGCAGACCTGGGTACTTTTGTGCCCAAGACAAAAATTGTTGCTAACATTAGGTTCCATGGGGGATAGAGTCATCTCTGTGATTCTCTAAGAACTCATTTGCAACTTCAGTGCCTTGCTATCGGGCTATGGAGTTATTTACTAAGCCGAAAATAATAAAAAGGAAAATGAACAAAGAATCAAAAGGACAATATTTACAAACAAAGAAGCCGTCTAAGGCTGAAACAAAACATTTCTTCAGAAAATGCCCATTTAATGGGCTGTTGAAAACCTCTTCACCCTCCAAATCCTACAACCTGTATGTGTTGTTTGAGAAAACCTCAGATATTTTGAAAGGCCCGATCCATAGGGCGTCAAACTTGTTGTGTTTGCCCTTGTCTTGCATGGGTGCATCCCACTTAAGCACCAAATCCCCGATCTCAAACTCTTTCTTCTTGACTTTCCTGTCAAAAGCTAGTTTGACATTTTGCTGATGGTCCTGAATTCTATCCATTACCTGCTCTCTGGCCTGCTGGAATTCCACCAGTTGATGAAATCTTATGATCATCTCATCAGGCTCTTCTTGATGATCCTGGAAGAACTTTGCTACAGGAATGGCTAGCTAAGAAGGGAAAACAACTTCTGCTCCATAAACTAATTAGAAAGGGGAGATGCCTATAGATCTCTTTGTGGTCACTCGATCGGCCTATAGAGCGAATTTCAACTTTGAATCCCAGGCCTTTTTGTTGTCCTCCAATAGTCTTTTGATGATCCTTATCAGGCTTTTGTTGGAGGACTCTGCTAAACCATTGCCTTAGGGATAGTATGGGGTGGAGTGAATTAGTTTGATCCCAAATTGCTCGTAGAACTTCGCTAACGGCTTAGCCTTGAAGGAGGTTGTGTTATCAGTAACGATCTTTCTTGGGCAGTCGAATCTTGTGATGAGGTCTTCCAGAAATCCAATAATTACCTTGTGGGAAGCACTCCTGGTGGGGATAGCTTCGATCCACTTAGTAAAGAAATCTGTAGCAGTCAGGATCCATCTGTGCTGCCCACTGGAAGCAGGGTAATTTCTCCAATAAAATCTAGGCCCCATTGCTGGAAAGGTCCAGAAACAACTACAGGCTTTAAAGGTAGATATTTGAGCTATTGCTTTCCTGAAAAACATTGGCATGGGATGCATGCTCTAACTTCTCTATAGACATTAGTGAACAAGGTGGGCCAGTAGTACCCAGCTCTGAGAATTTTGTGAGCTGTGGTCTTCCAGAAATGGTGCCCTCCACATAGGCTGCTGTGAAATTCAACCATGATCATGTCGGCCTCTTGCGGATTTATGCATTTTAAAAGCACCACCAGGGGGTCTTTCCAGTATAAAATTTGATTGACAAGGCAGTATCTGACTGCTTTGAGCTTCAGAGCTCTTGCCTTGTTTCTTTGCAGGCCATTTGGAGGCCGCAACTCCTGCAGAAAATATATAACATCCTTATACCAAGAACATCGAGCCAACAGGGGTTCTATTTGAGGGTTTACATTAGACAGCTGATTCTGCTGATTTTCTGAACATGCATTGATGAAATCTACCCCCAAGGCTTTGCAATTTGCTTCAGCCAACAGTTTGTCTAAGCCTTGACCTTTGATCAATTTGGTAGGCCTTATTTCCAAGTCAAACTCCAGGATCTTGGCTATCCACTTACTCTTCCTCCCGTTTATGTCAAGCTGTACAAGGATGTCCTTCACAGAGGCCGAAGGAACGTATGCGGTTACCTTTGAGTGTAGGACATAGACTCTGAAAGATTTGAGAGATTTCACTAAGGCATAGGCCTGTTTCTCCATGATTTCATACCTGATCTCTGCATCTCTTAATGCCTTGCTGAAGAAGGCAATAGGTTTCTCTCGCCCTTCCTCATTTTCCTGCAACAAGACTGCTGCTATTGTATCAAAAGAAGCAAAAGAGAAAATTAGGAAATCTTTGGAATAGTCAGGACTGATCAGCACATGTGCCTTAGTCAATGCCCTTTTTATTTGGATAAAATATTCCCTGGGTTCAACGGTCCATTTCACTTCATTTCTCTTACTGAGCATGGCTGTGATGTGTTTCACCAGCTCAACAAAATTTGAGACGAATCTCCTCAGAAAATTAATCTTCCCTAAAAAGGCCTTAACTTCCTTCTTAGATCTGGGAAGTGACAGGGTCTGAATTGCCTCTACCCTGCTGGGGTCAATTCTTACTCCCTTTGCTGATACTATATGGCCTAGCAGCTTCCCCTCCTTCATAGCAAACAAAGATTTCTTGGGGTTTAAGGATAGGCCAAACCTCCGACACTTCAAAAACAAATTTCTTAGATGATAGCAGTGCTCTCTGTCAGACCTGGAGAAGACTGTTATGTCATCCAGATAGATCACCACAAACTTATCTTTCTCCCCAATGAAGGCTATGTCCATGGCTCGTTGAAATGTTGCTCCTGCATTCATCGATCCAAAAGGCATTTTGGCATACATGAATGTGCCCCAAGGAGTGGTGAAGGTCATTTTTTCACTGTCCTCAGGCATGACTGATATTTGATTATAGCTAGAAAAACCATCAATCATGGATATCCTAGATGCACCAGTTACCCTCTGTAGTATTTTCTCCATGTTGGGCAAGGGGTAGTTGTCTTTCTTTGAGCTCCTGTTCAGGTTCCTAAAATTGACACAAAGCCTGATTTCTCCACTTTTCTTCCTCACCAGGACCAAATTGGCCACCCATTTAGAATATCTCAAGGGGACAATGATTTGGGCATCTAACAATTTCTTTACTTCTCTCTCCATGATGGGCAACAACATGGGATTTATCTGTCTCAGCTTCTGTCTAAATGGCCTAGCCTCTTCATTCAGTGGGATCTTGTGCTCAATGACAGATGTGTCATAAGTCTTGAGGTCTTCATAGGTCCATGCAAACACATCAGTGAATTCCTTTAATAACTCAGTATATTCCGCCCTCTGTTCATTGGTCAAGATACTTGATAATTTGACAAACTTGGGCTCCTCCTGTGTGCCAATCTTACACTCAACTGTGTCGATATATTCATTTGAAACCTAACCCTTTACTGCCACATCATTCCCATAGAACAATCTTTCTAAAGGGACTAGTCCCCTCGGAATGTGATTGCTAGGCAGCTGAATAATATGGTGATTAGAAATTTCATTTAAAAACACCTTAGGGTGAGGGTCACCTTCCAGGTCGGGATCCTGATCAATGTGCAATGCAAAAAATTCATCAACAGATTGGAGAAATTTTTCGATTTCTAGATCATCTTCGAATACCTTCCAATGCTTGACATTGTTTGGTACAGAGGGCCTATATTTTATTTCAACATCATATTTGACCATAGGCGGCAGAGGAACTTTGAGAAAACTAGCTGAGACAGCTAAAGAATTGGCTGACATGTTTCCCCCCCTCGAAATGAAAGAAATGTTAAAATCCAAGAAGAAATTATCAATCAGGTCCCATACCTCATTTCTATAATTTCTGAGCCGAGGATGATTAGCATGATAAGCATTTCTGACTTGCTGGATAATCAACTCAGCATCTCCAAATACTGCTATCTCTTTAATTCCCATTTCTTTTGCAGCTCTCATACCCAGAACAAGATCTTCATATTCCGCCACATTGTTGGTAGTTTCAAATTCCATCTTGTATGACAGGGATATGGTCTCTTGACAAGGTGGCATGAAAACCACTCCAGCGCCCGCGCCTTCGCTAGAAGAAGATCCGTCGAAGAACATCTTCCAAACAGATATGGTTGGAGGGGGAATTTGATAATTAAGATTGGGTTGTTTTCTGACTTGGACAGGGTCTTCAAGAGCATTAGTGAGCTGCAATAAACTAGACCCCAAATCAGTGTCAAGTGTGAAAATAGGATGATTGGTGGGGCTTGCTTCATCACTAAGAATGTAGGCCAGCTGAGCTTCCATATATAACCTCCTTTGTTCCCCTCCGAAGACTGGAATAGTTGCATACATGAGATTCATCTGTAATGTTCCTCCAAGCCTTTTAATCCAAGATCTTGACAACAACATGCCAAATTTGGGGGGGGACATCAGCTACCACAATATCCATGACCACACTCTTCATGGGCAGCTAAAACAAAGAGACCACCAGGTCTTTGATGACTCCCAGACACTGCACCCTCCTTGAATCGAAAGAGTACAAATCATGATAAGTCTTTGTCACCTCTAGTCCCAATTCTTCCATTACTATTTTGGGCATAAGGTTATGGGAAGCCCCTGAATCCATGAGGCAGTTATGCAGCACTTTATCATGTATGTTCAGGGATGTGTAGAAAGGAGGGGATGGATCATATTTATCTTCTACCATGGGCCCTAGGACAACTGCTGGCTTTTCATCTTGGAGATTTATTGAGCCAGTGGAAGGCTAGGGGGGCTCAGATTGTAGCAGCTTGGAGAGGGACCTTTTGAAATCTTCATTTTTAACTAGTTCGGATAGGGGTACAAGAATTCTAATCTTCTAAATCTCATGCTCAAAATTAAAGGAGGGAGTAGGCTTAGGAGCTTCCCTTACCTCAGAGACAGGTTCCTTGGCTGCTGTCGAAGTATTCTGAGTTTTCTTTTCTTTAGTAGTGGTTTTTGTAGCTTTAGTAGGTCTTTCTGCTATGAGAGGCTGATCCTGGCTATCAAAATTCCCTTCTTTCTTTCTTGATATGATATTATATCTGTTAGGAGTGTTGCTGGCTTTTTCCCCTCTACTCAACTCGTTGTTTTGAGTGTTGATAAGGGATTCTTCATATGCAGATTGAGTCAAATGAGGAAACAGGGAAGTGTCCTTGATGCAGTGGATCTCAGGGTCGAGTTCATCCACCTCCTCCCCTTCCTCATGAGAAACTAGGTTGTTCTGGAGAGAGGTTTGAATCCTCTGATCATCTCTATCTCTGCTCTTATGTTCCCTTGGGAAATATTGTGGCACATTGTTATTAGGCTTCCTGAAACCTCTACTATCTAAATTTTGGGGATTTCTGTAGATGGGCTTCCCTTCTAATTCCCACCTTTCCATCCTGGCAGAAACTGATTTTAGCATTCTAGCTGTCTCATCTGTCTGAAGGGGCAGGGGAGAGGAACTGGATGGGGAATCTTCAGGCCTCTGTTTGGATATGTTTCTATCAGCGGTGTTCCCGAGTCGGTCAACAGCCAATATGTTAGATTCTACCTCCATGGCTGCATCTTGCATGTGGGCCAGAGTAGTGGCTCTTCTTTCCCTCAACAAGAGACAAAAATCGGGATCAAAGGTGCTAGCGTAAGTGATCTTTGTAGAGGCTTCTGAGGGTTTAATCTTAGCAGGGATTTTGTTGTACATTTTATTGAATCTCTTGGAGAAGTCAGAGACAGACTCCCCTTCTTTTCTCTTTAAAGAACCAAACTCTGTCATGTAATACATGAAGTCTTTTTTATCTCCCCACATTCTCAAAAGGGCATTATCCAAAGCTTCGATCCCATCAATAGATCTAGGATGTAGGGCCTTAAACCATTTTCTAGCCTTGCCTTGAATACTATAGTCAAAAATCCTCATCCATACGTCTGCATGCATGATAAAATTATCATCTGTAAAACTGTAACAGGCTTCAAGGTGTTCTTCTGCAGTTATGTCCCCCTCGCCTGTAAACTTGGGTAGCTAATTGAGGTAACCATCTGCTGGGAGGGCATTGAGAGGTTGGGGTAACACAAGGGGAGCATACCTAGCAGCTATAATAGCCTCCATTTTGGTCATAGGGGGATTTTCTCCTGCCATAGGGATATTACGTGGAGGATAACTCGGAGGAGAAGGAGCCCAAAAAGGGGATACTGGGGATGAGCTCCTAAATGGAATGGGGAAAAATAGGGGATTTAGGGAGAAGGCTGATGGTCTTAAGTCAACAGATGCTTCTCTTTGAACAGAAGCGACAACAATAACAAGAGGAGGAGTGGTAAAGCTAGGAGTGGGGAAATCTTCTGTGGTCCTGGGTCTACGCCAAAGTACAACTTCAGGGGAGAGGGGAGTGACAAGGGTTTCTCCCTCCAATCCTAGACCAGGGGGGGAAAACTCAATAGGAACACTCCCAAAATTCAGGAAATAGAAAACTTCAGAAAAAGGTCTGCTAAGAAACTGAGGAGGAGAAAATGGAGTTCCTACAGAAGGGGATGTCGGATTACCTGGTTTGATGGCGAAAGCTTCTCCTTCAGAGGCCTTTCCTTTCCTGAGAACCACCTCTGAATCAGTTTCAGGTGTAGCTAGAGGTAGCTATGGATGGGACCGCGTGTGTCTGCCTCTGAAAGCCACAATTAACACGACAGTTTCACCACAGTGGAGTTGTCACAATGGATTCGCCAGGTGCATAGTATCAATCTTCAGAGACTTCGATACCTGATACACCTTCAGAATCAGAGGCTCAATGTCATTCAATCTCAGGGAAACTTTTCAACTTTGTCCCTGGCAATGGTGCCAAAAATGTTAGTGTCAGAATTCACTCCTGGATTACAGTAGGAGCAGAGCCCGACACCCATCAATTTATTTCATGATTTGTTTATAAAAAGGGGTGATCGAATGGAAGTTAACTCAAAACAATATTGTTCTAACTCCGAAACTAGGCCAGGCATGCATGGGCAAGTGAGGTCTTAGATAAACTTCAGACAGTGAGTTGTAGTAAGGGTGAGTAGGGGGGAGACTTGTATAAGAGAACTGCAAAGGTCTGTGTTACACGTCAAAATTACTCAACTGGATAAGTGTCGCATATTCCTCCCAATTGTCGCAAGTGTCGCATCTTCCTTACAACTTTCGCAAGTGACGCAAGTTGGTCACAAGTGTCGCAAACGATGTTCGAGCATACTGCCATGCCGACGTGATGCAGACGCTACCCCAATGCGCACGTCCGTGATCACCAGGACCTTCTCTCTCTCAGCCCGAAGAGCGCCAATGCTCTTCTATCTTCCAATCGAAAGATCTGCACCCACAGTTCTCTCTGCACGACCCTCACTTCTTCCTTCGGAGGATCGAAACTTCGCTACTCGCGAGTTCAACCATTATGCGTTACCTCCTTGGATCCACGAGACTTGAGATGTGTCAGTCAACGCTGACTTTCTTCCTCCACTATCGGGACTTTGCTCTATTGTCCTTCGCCGATCTGGCCACTAAACACTTGGAGTTCAAACTCCCGAGATCCGATGTGCTGAGATGTCGACAACTCGCGACCTCGCTCCCTCGGAACCTCGCTACTCGTGCGGCCAAGTGATTCCTGCCTCGACTCCTGATGCCCGAGACACTGATACGCTGATATCCCATGTCACCTGTCACATCACCTCGCTGTGGCCCACAGTGTCCATGCAATCGTTGGGACTTTGTGTCTCGCGCTATCGTGACTTCCGCTGCCTAATCTTCCGCTCCTTTCCCCTGATGTCCCGATATGCCGATACGCGAGTAGAGCTCACGCTCCTCGTGATCCTGCTCGACACCTCTTCTCCCCTGAGCTTCGAACTTCTTCTGCTCCTGCACTATAGCCTTCTTGTACCTCTGCGAGATCCAATGGCTCTCGGAGTTTCGCGAAATCTCCTCAGAGAATTTCGTCCGTCCGTTCTTCTGTATGCAACCCACAAACGCGAAGTGTCTCTTTGCGAGACTCATTCGTCAACCTACGATGCTGTCGTTCAACCTGTTCACGCGACTTCTCTATGCTACCCTTCAACAACCTTGAAGGCCTATCCCTCCTAAGCTTCGATGAATTCAATTCTCTCAGGAAGAAGTTCTTGTATGCACTCCTTGCGGCAAATCTTCTAGACATGCTAAGTGTCGAAGCCTTCAAATCTGCGCACTCCTGCAGTAGAAATCCTTCAACTCTTTGGTCAGAATCACAACTCTGAGTCTTCATCTAGCCTGCGCATGCCTTGCACGGATCCAGTGCCAAATCTGCACTTCTGAGATGCTTAGAACAAAAGTTGTCCCTACTTGAACCCTGCAATCACGCACTCCTTGCGGACAAATTCAACTGCACTCCTTGCAGGAATTCTCTGGTTCAAGATAGAGAAATAATTGAAACTAACTCCTTGTCCTTCCAGACTTCACTTCAACCATTAAATCACATACACAGCGTATAAAAGCAAATGTATGATAAGAAGCAAACATTCCTGAGCATAATATCAACAATACATAGAGAACAACACAACCATAGAATTGAATCAAAGCTTTGCTATTAATTCAATGCCTGTACATGGGTGTTCTTCATACACTTCTCTACTCTTCTCTTCTCTTCAGAATGCTCTCAATCAATATGTTACAATGTACAAAGGAGGGTGTCTATATCCGTTTCCCCCTCGAGCTCTAAAGCTATCAAATCTACAATTAAATTCCTATTTACCAGCATTAACATCTATTAAATGCCTCAACTACCTAAGGACGAGAGCTTATCTGCTCAAGGTCCGTTCACAATATACAAGTGTGCTTCATTAACTCTACGCATAAATGTTTGGCGCAACAATATCAAAGTGTTTTCGAAATTTATGCTGGCATTGTCCAGCTGTCTTTTCTGCTTCCGCGTTGGCTCGCTTGATGAGTGAGCAATGCTCCTGCATCATACTCCCTCGCTTGAAAATTTTCATGGGCTCCTGTCCATGAGCTCCTGCACGGTCTGTCCATGATTCTCAATCATTGCTTCATTTTCCCAGCTGGCATCTTCCACTGGGTGGTTCTTCCATTTGACCAGGTACTGAAAATACTGCTTTCGCCTAGTCTTTCTACCCACTCGCTTGTCCAATATGCATTCCATCTGCGGCTTCTCTGCAACTGGTAATTGCTTTTCCTACTAGATCACTGGTTCCTCAGCTCCAGTTTCTACTTTTCCATCCCTGTACGAGTATAATTCTGCCACGTTGAATATCGAAGATATTCCGATGCAATTCGGCAACTCAATTTCATAGGCATTCTCCCCGAATTTCTTCAGGACTCTGCATGGCCCAATTTTCTTCATCTTCAGCTTGTTGTATGTTCCCCTTGGGAACCTTTCCTTCCTTAAGTGTGCTAGAACCAAATCACCAAATTCAAACTGAAGTTGTCTCTTTCGCTRATCGKCTCTACGCTTATACTCCTGATTTGAGTCTTGCAATCGCCGCTTCACCTTGCTGTGTAGTTCTTTCATCGCTTCAGCGAATTCTTCTACGCTCGCACTGCTAKTCGCAGCCTGTTCTGACTCACTGAGTTCAGAAACTCCCCTCAATTGTGTCCCATACACAATCTGGAATGGACTTTTTCCTGTACTCTGATTCACAGAATCATTGTACACAAACTCTGCCTGTGGCAATATGTTGTCCCAACTGCCATGGTGCTCTGTCACCAAGCTCCTCAACAAGTCTCCCAGACTCATGTTGACCACCTCGATTTGTCCGTCTATCTGCGGATGGTATGCTGAACTAAACGCCAAGTGTGTCCCTAGCTTCTTCCATAGCGTCCTCCAAAAATGACCTATGAATTTGGTGTCCCTGTCCGAGACTATGCTTCTCGGCAATCCGTGAAGTTTAACAACTTCTTTGAAAAACAAATTTGCGATGTGGGTCGYATCACTGGTCTTTTGACACGGAATAAAATCTGCCATCTTCGAAAACCTGTCCACCACCACAGAGATGGAATCAACACCTCTCTRCGTCCTCGGTAAACCCAATACAAAATCCATACTAATCGCCTCCCATGGACTCTCAGGTATGGGTAATGGCTGATAAAGACCTGCATTCTGCTTCCGACCCTTCGAATGTTGACATATTTGACACCTGTCAACGAACCTTTTGACATCGGCTCGCATGCCCGGCCAAAAATATGATTCACTCAGCTTGGCGAATGTTTTATCGTGACCAAAGTGCCCTGCTAATCCACTGTTGTGCTTCTCCTTTAGTAGGTTCTCCCTCATGGAGCAATTCGGAATGCATAACTGATTGCCTCTGAATAGCAATCCTTCCTGGATCATATAATCTATCCAAGCACTCCGGTCTCTGAGAACTGGATTCTCAGCTGCTTCATATGCTTCTTTGAAGTCTGCATCTCCTACATACATGTCCTTTAGATTTTCAAAACCCAATGTCTTGACTCAGAACTCCTGCAACAACAAGCATTTCCTGCTCAAAGCATCGGCCACTTTGTTAGCAGTCCCTGAAATGTGTTTAATTACAAATGTAAAATTCTGCATATACTCTACCCATTTTGCATGTTTCTGGTTCAACTTCTCTTGTTGACTCACAAACTGCAATGCCTGATTATCACTGTACAGAATAAATTCCTTGGGTATCAAGTAATGCCTCCAATTCTTCAAGGCTTGTATGATAGCATAAAACTCTTTATCATACGTGGAGTATTTCAGCTTTGCTTCATCCAGCTTCTTGCTGTAATATGCAACTGGCCTGTCCTCCTGACTTAAGACCGCTCCTATAGCATATCCACTTGCATCACATTTCACCTGGAATGTCTTCTGAAAATTTGGCAACACCAACATTGGTTGCTTTGTGATCTTCCGCTTCAACAGATTGAAGCTTTTCTTAGCCTCTATTGTCCAGTGAAAAGTCTTATGCCACTTCTTCACTGTATCCATCACTGCTACGCTAATTCCACTAAAATTCCTAATGAATTTTCTATAGAAACTAGCCAAACCATGGAAACTTCTCACCTCAAAAACATTTCTCGGCGATGGCCAATTCTTGATCACTTCCACCTTCTCTGGATCCATCTTCAACTCATTAGCTGAAATAACAAAACCCAAGTAAATGAGCTTTGTCTTCATGAAGGAACACTTCTTCATGTTGACCAACAGCTTCTCCTGCTGTAGCTTTCTCATTACAATGGCCAAATGCTTCAAGTGTTCAGCCTTGGTCTTACTGAATATCAATATATCATCCAGATATATGACTATAAACTTCCCGATGAATTCCCTCAGGACTTCATTCATCAGCCTCATAAAAGTACTCGGTGTGTTTGTCAAACCAAACGGCATGACCAACCATTCATACAAACCTTCGTTTGTCTTGAATGTTGTCTTCCATTCATCACCCTCTCTCATGCGAATCTGATGATATCCGCTCTTCAAATCTATTTTTGAAAAATAATTTGCCCCACTCAGGCAATCCATCAGATCATCCATTCTAGGCAGTGGAAATCTGTACCTGATGGTGATTTTGTTGATTGCTCTGGAGTCTGTACACATCCTCTAGCCTCCATCCTTCTTCGGACTAAGCATTGTTGGAACAACACATGGACTCAGACTCTCTCTGACCAATCCTTTATCCAACAACTCCTGTACCTGCCTCTTGACTTCCTTGTTCTCCTGAGGCGTCAACCTGTACGTAGCCTTATTCAGTAAACTTGCTCCTAGTATGAGGTCGATGTGATGACTCACACTTCTCATCGGTGGCAACAAACGAGGTAATTCGTCCACGATGATGTCAGCAAACTCTCCCAGCAGTTCCTGAATCTCATCTGGCAGACCATCCACTCTCGTGCTAGTCAGGACAATTCTCGGTTTCCTGACCACAAAGAATTGTGGGTCTTCTTTCTTCTCCATCTCTGTGAGAAGCTCCTTCCCACTCATGAGAAGTATCGTGTTGTTTACTTCCGGCTTCACTTCTTTATCTTTTATCGGAAGCAACCTGTATGTTCTTCCGTCCTTCTCTAAAGTATATGTGTTCATTCTCCCATCATGAACTACATTTCAGTCATACTGCCATGGCCTACCCAACAATAAATGACATACATCCATGGGAATAACATCACATAGAATTTTATCCTTATACCCACCTATTTTGAATTCAACCAAGCATTGTTTAGTAACTCTCACCTGATGTCCTTTTTGTAGCCATGATACTTTATATGGACTCGGGTGATCTGTTGTCTCCAGCTCTAATTTCTGCACCATCTCGGTTGAAATGATATTGTCAGTGCTTCCGCTGTCCACAATGACCTTGCATTTCCAGTCTTTGGCTTTGCAAGCCTTCCTGAATAGTCAGCTCCTCTGAGCTGTGTTCTCCACCTCCTTCTCGGGTGTCAAAAGGACTTTATGCATCCCAAGCAACCTTCTGCTTTCTGCATCTTCAGACTCAGCTTCTCACCTCTGCGCCTCAGTGATGTGAGCTTCTCCTCTATCCGTTTTCCTGTCTGGACAATCAACTGCCTTGTGTCCGTCCTTCCCACATGTAAAACATGTGATGATTCCTCCTCTGCCTCTTCCTCTACCTCTGGTATGAGGAAAAGTGTTCACGTCAGTATAATCTCCCCTGATCATTTTGTTGTATTCTCTGTTCAACCTGTGGCTGTCCTCACTGTGAGGTTCCACCTCTTTGAATCTTACCCTAAGGTTTCTGCCATTCCTCCTTGGGCTTCTGATATTTCTCTTGGGCAACTT
The DNA here is from genome assembly GCA_032191745.1 of Picea mariana. Classification (NCBI taxonomy): domain Eukaryota; kingdom Viridiplantae; phylum Streptophyta; class Pinopsida; order Pinales; family Pinaceae; genus Picea; species Picea mariana. The sequence goes on along the minus strand of JASDQU010736707.1, from coordinate 96,943 downwards.
CCTTGCCTCTGGGCTGACTTTTGCCTCACCCTCGCTATCCTTGCTTTCGGCTCAGCTTCTCCTCTGCTTTCAGAGCCATCTAATAATCATCCTCAACCGTTCATATGGTTGTCAGGCTTAATTCATCCTGAATGTCGTACCTCAACCCATTCAGGTATCTGGCAACCTTCTCATCATCGCTCTCCCGATGACCTGCTCTGATGTTGAGCTTGTAAAATTCTTCGGTGTATTCCTTCACCATCATTAACTTCTGCCTCAGGTTCTGCATTCTCCTGAACAGTGTGATCTGAAAATCTCTCGGGATGAACTTTGCCTTCATCTTAGCAATCATTCAATCCCAGCTTTTGATTTTCTGCTCGCCTTTGCAGCGTCTGTCAGCTTGTAGCTTGTCCCACCACAATGCTGCATGTCCCTTCAACTTAGTGACAGCATGTCTTACCTTTTTATCCTCTTCGATGTCTTCATAATCGAAGTAGGTGTCAAGAGCTTGGATCCAATCCAACAACTCTTTTGCATCTAGGCTTCCTTCGTAAGATGGAATGTCCATTTTGGTCTTTGAACTCATCCTGGCGATGGCTTTGATCAATCGCTCCGTTGATGCGTTCTCTGCTGTAACCTCTTCTTCATGTCCAGCTTCCTCTTCAACCTCGGAATCACTAAGATCCCCAGCACCAACTCCGCGTCTTTGCGCTGTCTCCATCTCC
>JASDQU010736707.1:73213-89488 GCA_032191745.1 Picea mariana | reverse complement strand
AAGGTACAATGTATGTAAAAAGAAGAACTACAGTTTCTAGGCAACTATGTCCTTCACTCCAAGACAACTTCACAAAGAATGGAACTTATGCTCAATGAAGGTCTTGGTGAAGATGTTTGTCATTTGTTCTGCTGAAGGAAAAAACTATAAATCCATGATCCCCTCGTGTACTAAGTCTTGGATGTAGTGCATGTGGATCTCGATATGATTCGTCCACTGCCTCTGAACTAGATCTATGAAAAACTTCAGAGTGCTCTGGTTGTCACACCATATGACAATCAACCGATGAAATTGAATACCCAACTCAGTGAGAAAATGTTGTAGCCACATAGATTGAATGGTTATGTTAAAAACCCCTATGTACTCTACCTCGGCTAAAGATAGAGCAATGGAAACTTACTTCTTGCTCGACCAACAGATAGGCCCGAAACTAACACTAAGTGAGTAACCAGATGTGGACTTGCGATTAGTGCTATCGCCAACCCAGTCAGGATCAATAAGCTTGGTGAGATCGAATGTAGAGTCTACTGCATAATGAATCCCAAAGGTGATGATGCCTTGTATGTATCGAAGGATACGCTTTGCAACCTTCCAATGTAGCTCATGTAGATCCTGCATGAACCTGGAAACTTCACCAACTGCATATGAGAGGTTTGCTCTGGAGTGTGTGAGATACAACAAGCTCCCCACTAGCTATCTATATAGTGTGTTTTCAACCAGTGGAGTCTCCCTACCATCCTCAAGTTTTAATCCTAATAGGAAAGGAGTCAGAGCAGACTTGCAGTCTGTCATGTGAAATCTCCCAAGGAGATCTCATGCATACTTGGCCTGAGACAGTTTGATGCATGATGCATCCTGATTGATCTCAAGTCCAAAGAAGAAGTGTAGAGGACCCACGTCCATCATCAAAAACCTATCATGTAGAATCCTCTTGACTGTAGCAATCACTGAATTCGAGCACCCAATGATGAGCAAATCATCGACATACATAACTAAAAGTAGAAGTGAATCATTCATCTTGAGCATGTAGACATTTGGGTCTGATTTACAATGTACAAAGTTCTGTGACAATAGGTAGGAATCCATCTTGGCATACCATGCCCTCGGAGCCTTCTTGAGGCCATAAAGTGACTTCTTCAGTTGACAGACCAAAGATGAGTCCTGCATAAATCCCTGGGGATGCTCCATGTAGATCTCCTCAGAGAGATCACTGTGAAGAAATGCATTCGTCACGTCCATCTAATGGACTTCCAATCCCTTGGCTGTCACAATGGAAAGTGCCAATCATATGGAATCCATATTCCCTACTAGAGCGAAGGTCTCATCATAGTCAATACCATGAACCTGCTAAAAGCCTTTGGTAACAAGCCTAGCTTTGTATCTGTTAATTTTTCCATCCATTATGCTCTTGGTCCTATAGAACCATCTGCATTTACAAATTTTCCTCCCAGAAGGAAGGGGAACCAAATCCCAAGTCTGGTTCTCGAGGAGGGAGTTGTACTCCTCCTACATGGCAGATTCCCAAAAGGGATTTCCAGCAGCCTCGCCATAAGACTATGGATCTGAAGATTGAAACAAGGAAAGATGCCTAGAGGAAAATGGTTCAGTGGCAGTGAGTGCAACATGAGGCTCCTCGAAATCAGATCGAGTCCTCCTAGTATTAGCTGGATCACCAATGAGATCCCCTACATCCTGAAGAGTAGTATGTGCCCACTTGGGCCTCTACTCTAGCTATGCAAGTGCATATGGATACTCTGACTCTGCATCCGACTGTACTGACTATGAATCTAAATCATATGAGTCCTCTAAATTAGAACTCTCATATGAAGAAGAGTCAGCATGTGCATGCTCATCATATCGGATAGTTGGAAGAGTGAAGGTGTCTACATGTGGATCTTGAGGTACATGTGAGACACTTTCCTTGAATTGGACAATAGGCTCAATGATGAGTCGATCCGAGGAAATATCAATAAGCTGATATCCCTTCACATCGTCGAGGTATCCAACAAAAATTCACTCAGTGCTTTGTGGATCAAGTGCCTTCCTCTTTTCAGAGGGAATCCTGGCCCATCCACATGAACCGAAAATGTGAAAATGGGTCACTTCCGGTTTGAGGCCGCTCCAAGCCTCATAGGGGGTCTTATCCTTGACATATCTATGGGGAGAGCTATTTTGGATGTATGTTGCAAAATTAAGTTCTTCAACCCATAGTCTCTGTGGTAGTGACTTTGCATGCAGTATGCAAGATGCCATCTCCTTTAGAGATCGGTTTTTCCGCTCAAAAACTTCGTTTTGTTCCGGAGTATAGGGAACTGTATGTTGCAACTGAATCCCTGCCTCATGGAAAAGATTATGGATCTCATGATTTACATAATCTCCCTCCTTATCAGTTTGGAGGATTTTGATCTTCTTTCCGAACTATGTCTCAACCAAGGCTTTGAAATCTTTGAGGTGTTGAAAGACCTCGGATTTTTTCCTGAGAATGTAGATCCATGTAAAACGTGAGAAATCATCAACAAAAATGAGAAAAAAACTTGCTTTGTTGATGGATCGATGCAGAAAATGACACATAAGGTCATTGTGGATCAGATCTAAAGGTGTGAAAGCTCGTTGAGACTTTCCCTTGTCGAATTTCTCTTGAGGGTTTTTCCCGAGAACACATCCCTCACACACTCCCTTGGAGAAACGGATGTCTGGTAGACCATCAACCAATATTTTCTTGCTAAGTTGTTGCATGTATCTGAAATTCAAATTTCCAAACCTTTTGTGCCATATCCTACTACTTTTATCAGCATGAGTAAGCAGTAAAGCAGAATCAGGTTCAATGAATTCAAAAAAAGTATACAATCTAGACTGATGATTTACCTCACTGGTAGCAACCCTAGAGTTGGTTTGCATGTCGTAGATGTCCACAGAATTTGGTGTGAATATGAATTTATTTATGGTGCCGAAATTCGTCATCTGATACACGGAGAAAAGTTTGACAGAAAGTTTGGGAATGTGCAACACATTCTCGAAGCTTTCATTGGTGAGTTCAATCCTTCCTTTGCCAGTGAATTCGACAGAAGATTTGTTCCCCATCATAATAGGAGGACCTTTACATGCATCCAATGAAGAATACACTACTTCTGAGGAGACCATGTGATGTGATGATCCTGAATCTATGATCCAAGCATCGGGAGAGGAGTTGATTGCAATCAAGACATGGCTAGAATTTCCTTTCTTGGAATTTAGATCTTTTGGCTTCTTCTTCTTTGCACCCTCAGGGATGCGATCTCCAAGGTTGTTTTTCTGAAGTATTTGAGATATCAGATCTATTTGTTTTTTCATGCATGTGGATTCTGAAAGGAATCCTTTGTGACAATACGTGCATTTGTCCCCTTTTTTTCCCTTTTCCCCTTTGGATCCGGAGGCATCGATGAAGGGTTTTGTGTACCTTTCCTTCTTCGGATGTGCATGAGATTTCTATTTATCTTTATCTTTAGGTTTCTGATATTTTTGGCTGCCATCATGCACAGTCAGTGCATGCACCCTTGGGCCTTTGATTGTGCCCATGTTGATGAGCTTGGTTTGCTTTTGTGTCAGGGATTCGATAAAGTCCTCAAGAGAAGGCATCTTCCAGGTTGCTCCATAGGTGAATCTGACAGTATGGAATGTAGATAGGAATACATAAAGTTTAGGACCAACCTCGGAGAGAATGGTGAGAACCATTTGTTTCTCCTCCTTCGATTTATCAACCCCACAAGCTTTGAGTTGCGACAGTAAATCCTTGAATTTTGTAAAGAAATTTTGGATATTCTCGAAGCTTTTTAGATCCAATGTGAGTAGCTCAACCTATAGCATGTGTATGCTCATCTCATCATGTTTTCCAAAGAGCCCTTCCAAGGTGGTCCATGCTTCATTGGGATTCTTACAGGAAAATATATGAAAAAGGAGATTGGGAGAAATAAGACTGCAAATTGTTTTGAGTGCCTTATCCATGCGATTTAAGTACTTGGATTTTTCTATGGATGATGTTGGTTATGTATCTGTATTATAACCTGTACAAACCTCTGGTTCAGAGATGTATGACTATTTTCTCCTTCCATGCAAAATAGTTGTAAGGTGTAAGAATGAATTCTTTTTGTAAATCCATATTTCCGTTGTCTTCAATCTTTTGTACCTGCAAAAAATTTTGGTGTAGATTTTGCTTAGCAGTCTGTCGGCTCTGATACCATGTAAATGTGTTGAACCTACATAGAATAGATATATATAAACAATGATACACACACTTGCAAAGATAATTTGAGAAAGAAGAAGAAGGAGAGAAAGAATGAAATAATTCTCATTAACCGTTATGAATAATGAATAATTTACACATGATATACTCTGTATAACTCAATGAGTGTGCACTGGAGGAGAACCAATGCACCATAGTGGTGGTCTAGAGTGATCTAGACACACACCAACAGTTACGAGAGTGAACTGCCACCTAGTCTAGTCTCTCAGGCAATTACGGGAGTGAACTGCCACCTAGTTGAGTTAACTAGTCAACTAGTCTTCATTTAACTGAATGAACAAAGAGTAGTGAGGAGTTAACTCAGGGAATCAAGGTTAATGCGCCAGTCTGGTGATGATACCAAGGCAATTTCTAATTGTCATGGTGATGATCCCAATGTTGCATGGTGACAAAACCAATGCAACATCTAAACTCAACTCAACTAGTCAAACTAAAGTGTCAACTAAAAGAGAATATTCTCCAGGTGGAATATTCTCCCCTAAAATATAGGAGACTGGATAATGACTAATTATGACTAATAAACAAGGAAAAAACTTAGGAAAAATAAATCCTAGGTGTGTGTGAAGTAACTCCAACACTTTTCACTAGGAGAGAGTAGGGAAAGAAAGAAGGAGAAAGTGTGCTCCTAAAACCCTTTGTTTGATGTCTACCCCCGCTCATGCTTCTTGAAGCATTCCTGACCTTTACTAGGAAAACCCTGCAAAATGAAATCAAGATAAATGATGCAAGGAGGTAGTTACGTAATCAAGTATCGTATATATCATGTGTTATATCGAAAGAAAGTATGAAAAGAGATAACATACAATATTGCAATGAACATAAAATTGGAGGGAAAGAGAAATATTCTATTAACACCAAATATAAAAGTTGGTTACAACTTGAATCACTTTTGGCACTAATTCAGAGTATATTGCCCAGGTTCCTCCATAGATCCTTCAAGCATCTACTCAGCGATGAGACTCTTCCTTGGATATCCCAATAAGGATAAGGAGACACTTTATGACTATATAAGCAAGAAAAAACATTGGAAAAGGAGTTTCCAGGTTAGGGGATATTGCTCAGAGGATTAAAGGAACATGGAAGCTTGCTAGATCTCAACAACATAACCTTTCACCAAAATACTTGTCTGCATTATAGCCCTCAATGGTGCTTTTATATCTTCCCCAAAGGGGTTAGGGAAGTTAGAATATGTTTTGTATGGGCATGGGGACATTGGGAAACGATCCCAACCAAGAAACCTAGCCGAAAAATTCAAATTATTTTATTTTTCATTATTTTTTAGGGAATTTGTGGATTTCACACTAAAAAATCGTGGATTCCCGCGTGTTTCATCAAAGGGGCCTACAGATATGTGAAAACAATAGTTTTTTTAAATAGTTGGGATGAGGAAATTTGGGAATTTATCTAGCAAGCAAGGGGAAAGGGTTAGGCCATGGCACAAATGCATAGGTGTGGCATTTTTTGCTATAACATATGCCCCCTAATGTGTGAGTCCAGAAGGGAAAAATGATGTCCGAGATACATTATAAACTCTGAGAGGAGAGGATGCATTGAAGTAAACCCATGAAGGTACCCAAACAACTGATCCAAGAACAACAACCATCAACAAAGATCAAGTAAGAGTATTTTTTCCCAAGTCGAGCATACCCATGCTCGGGAGTGATATAAGCATGGCCACCAAATCAAGTACACTGTGGATCCATGGCATATGTGATATATGGCTATAGTCCATGGCCACGAATAGTACACAGTGGATCCATGTGATATAAATGAAGTAGAAATCATGGTCATGAAAAATAAATAGTGGATCTATGTCAAAGCAGATCATATCCAGGAATAGACACCTGATGGAACTATGTCTCAATATCAAAAACATAGGATATCTGAAACCAATGGAAAGAACAAGTTGATCCTCTGTAAGTACCAATGTCTGTGAGGTGGCACCATATGGGTCAAGAAGGAGCTCAAAATACGTGGTGCTCGTACTTCACCCGAGGTCTTCAAACGATCCTCTCTGGTACATGTCTACACTATGTGAATATATGAGTCGAAGTTGAACATAATGAGACATTTCTTAATTACTGGTCATTGATGTATATCGTTAATAAATGTGAGACAACCCACTGATGATGATAATGGGAGTCAAGGTACCATGGTACAATATAACAAGTGTGAATAAATGAGTTGATGTCGAACACCTGGTAGAATATATCAATCAGGGGACATTGATGTATTCCCACTGTGAATAGTGAAGGAGTCTTCCACTGATGACTGTAAGCCCTAAGGTACCAAACATAACTGTATATCCCTATCCCAGAGAAAGATGTGTCGAATTTGATGGGAAGATATTTTTTGGAAGGAAGGCATTAAGGCATCCTTCATCATCCAACATGAGGGGTGGCAGAAGGACAAATATTTGGAAGAAATTGGATGAAGAGATAGATACTTGTGATGATGAGAATGACTTGAATAACTTGGGAAGGCTGACTTGCAAGGTCAGAAACTAACTGCAAAATTTCTGACTCAAGTTGAGAATTTCCCTTGAACAAAAGAATGACACATTATGTGACTTGGGAAACATGGACTATAAACTAGGATACATTTTTTTATACAGGAGACATCAACAAACACTCCATATGGTTAGAAGAATAACCAATCGGGGGAGATAAAATGAGAAAACGAGAAAAAGACTCTTAAAGCCATACTAGACCCAAAATCATGAGAATACTGACTCAAGATTGTGCTTTGTTCAAGGGAGACAAGACTGCTACCAACAAAAGAGGTAGATGCTTTCCCCCATTCTTTTTGTTTTTTATTTTTGTTTTTTTTGTCTTTTTCATATTATAAAATCCTGAAAAGAATACAATAATGCTATAGTACAGTGGAGGAAACAAGTGTCGCTAGCAAGAAAACTAGTCCCGGAGCACAATGAACAAACCTATGCTTAATGCAAGGAAAACATCTGCAGGATAAGGACACTGAGGAAATGTTTCCTCCATGGATAAGGTATCAAGTCACAAAGGAATAAATTGCAAGGCTGAGAACTAATAGGAATGCATAAGAAATTGGTTCAACAACAACATGTTGAAGTCAACATTAGGCATAAAAGTGTGAGCAGTCAAAATACAATGCAGTTATAACTCAAATTTAGGAAGTAAACCTCACATGGTGGTTTTTTTCATAAGTTTAGTCTCCTAGGCCTGAAAAAGAGTAAAATAATATCAAGGAGAACTCTTCTAGTCAATGTTTGACTAGAGTATTCATTTTTCATAGAAAGTCTTTTTGGTTTGGAAAAGGGTTAAACTTATACTGAAAAGACATCCTTTCAAATCCATTTTACGAGTGTGAAATAAATAAGGTCACTTGACCATATTTTCATGTTTAAGGAGTCTGAAAAGAGCTTAACTGAAACTCCAATGTCCTTTTTTGTAAATTTAGTCTCCTAGCCCCAAAAAAGTGTAAAACAAAAACGAGGAGAATTTTTCTAGTTAGAGACTATAGTATACCTTTTTCGTAATTACTCTATTCGGTCCGAAAAAAGGGTTAAACTTGTGCCAAATAGGCATTCCTTCAGATCCATTTAGTGAGTGTGAAAGAAATAAGGTCACTCGACAATCTTTTCAATTTTAAGGAGTGTGAAAGAGCTTAACTAAGACTCCATAATGTTGTTGTGAGAAACATATAAGGGGGGGAGTCCCTCAGGTAATGGCCAAAAAAATACTAAGTAAGACGCATGAATTTTGAACGCAAACTCATGGCGGGGCTAATCAAGACTCTTGAGCCTAAAGGACAATTTTGCAGCATGAGCGCCATCATACAATGAGATTCTAAACTAAAGTTCCCATGGAAGGTAGGATCTACCATCAACAAAATGACAATTTTAAGTAGAGGAGAACTAGATTAGAAACCAATCATCACATCTACATCATTTTATTCTTCTAGGAAAATTAGATTAGAAACCAATGGTTCAATTGTTTTCCTGTTTTTTGGCTAGAAAACATCATTTTTGAGGGTTTTAATTAGATTATAATTTTGTTTGAGAAATAAAAACACATCCAACGGTTTTATATTTTCCTTAATCACAACCAAGTTGTTTTGTATGTTATGTGGCGCATAACCTTATAATAGTAGAAGTATGAGGATGAGCAACCAACTATTTTTGTTTCTTTTTACTTAGAACATACAAATTTTCAACAAATTTTCAAAATTATTAACTTTGTCAAAATAAACATTCATGGATCTATTATTTTGCACATCCTTCATTATCTTATCGAGCTATTACAAATAGATCTATGAATGATCCTTTTGACCCTCAGAAAGGTAGGGTCTCAATGGAGGTTTTAGCTTCATATATTACTAATTTTTTTTACATCATCCCATCAAATCCATATGAGTAGCTATGAAGTATGCTCTCAATTAAGGGTGTGCACTTTTATGAGGTATTTATTTGACTAACCCACATAGTTTAGAGATAGGATTGTAAATGTGTGTATAAGGAATATTTATCATCTAGTATTTGGGAAATTTTGACTTCACACTTTGTGGTACAACTTTGTAGTTTCTTATTGTGGTGTGTGGAATCAATGAATTCTTCTTCAAGTTCCATAATATTAAGATTATTTTCGTTCAAAACCAATTCTCAATCTATAGCTTGATGGATCCTAGATGATGGGGTCTTGTTCATACATGTCCATTGGTTTGGTATGGATTTTGTTCAGACATATAGTCTAGAACTTGTGAATAGAGAGATGCAACATCTTCAAAACATGCATTAGGAGATAGCCAATTGAAGCATGAATGGACATATAGAGTATAAATATGGTTGATATTCCATATAATTATTCCTTCATCAAGTTTAATAAGATGATACATAATGGCTCTAAACAATTATATTTGAAAGTTTCAATCATTATCATAGTATGATTTTCTTGATCCATGAAGATATCACCATAGACTATGGTAAGGGTGATAATGTTATGTAGTTTACTGTAGAGTCCTATAGTGAGGATGCATTCAAGTTAGGTTGCAGTGTTACACAAATATTTCTCTCTTAGGTCCCAAGTGTTATGCATGTATGACAAATAACTTATTTGTAAAGTGCTCCATTGTTGTAAGAGTTGGATGTAACACCAATTTGTAGGCAATGCCATTAATGTCCATAGCTCACAACTAATGCACAACTCTATGTTCCCATGGGATACAAAGGCACACAAAAATCTAATGTGTCATAGGATATTCATGTAATTGTTTGGTTATAACTATACATATTGCATTGCTAGTTGGAAGGAAGTGGCATAGAGACGTAGGAAATAGGATGTTAATGGATCTAGTTGAGGAGAAGGGTATTAAAAAGGACATAAAAATCCCTATAAAAAAATAGTAGGTTAGACAAAGAGAGATAAGAATGAAAGTAAGAGAGATTCAAGAAATAAAAATAGAAAATAGAAAAAAAAAATGGTGTTACTTCTCAAACTCTCACTAAAGAAAAGTATCTCTTTTCGAAGGATATCTCGGGGCAATGGATAGGAAAGTGACACACTATCACCTCAGTGGCCTTGAATATACACTTTAAGGATAGGGTTCCTAACCTAAGGAGGGTATTCCTATAGGGTCAAGCTAAGTCCTATCATTGTAGTTGGATGGGGAAGGATTAGGGCTTGGTTTTGACTTTGAAGTTTCTATCTTCTCTAAAGGGATAAGATAAGCCAAAGGTGAGAGAAGACAATTTGTGACGAGCTTGAAGAGAATGTAACTTCAAAAATAAAGATCAATAAATTCTTGGATATAAAGTGTTTGCATGCAATTGTATATCAATTTGTTGTAGCCATGTACCATTCATCATCCATGTATCCGTAACCAATAAAATTGCAATGCATGTATTTTTGTTTGAGGCATGAGAACCTATGTAAGGTCTTCTCAACTCATACATGGTTGAAAACTAAAGTGCATGTATCAATGTACTATGATCATGAATTTATATGAATGATCAATTTGCACTAGCATGTATCCCTTGTTTAAACTACTTAAAGCATCATTTCCAATAGAAAATTTTTGTGGACAGATTTTAAATGTTGATTATTACATAAAGTGAATTGTATCATTAAGGAAGCAAGAATTTACAACCATGAACCAATGAAGTATCAAGGAAATATGACAAAGTACCAATAATTAACAAAGGATCATGAGAAACAATTATTTCAAATCATTCAAAATGGTAGAGTTTGCAATGAATAGGACAACAAGACAAACGTATAAGTGAAGCTCAAACTGCAACAATACTCAAGTGCACATTCCTTAGATCAATATTAAAGTAGATATAAACATTTTATATTGTAATTCCCAACTTATGTGTTAATTCTTCGTCATATACTTATCAAGCATCATACATAAAAGATGACAATTCTGTGACTTTAGATATCAATAAAAACCTTCACAAACAGTGGTAAAAGGGATGACACTTTGCCTTTCAACATAAACGTTAGAAAAATTTGAGCATCGATCTATTCCTTTATTACATGTAGATCATGAATAATCCAAGATGTAATCCCAAATGATTATATTGTCTACACATTGTACTATTTCTGCAATCTATGACGGTCATGGAAACAACTTTAGATATTGACCAATAGACATTGTTAGGCCTTTATATAGGAACATTGGGGCATTCCATGCATCTTTCTTTCTATGAGATGTATAAATAAATAAACCACCAAATAGTTTCCAATAAATGAGATCACAATATCAATACTTATGATATGGCAATTATGTAATTCGTTAGTCAACAAACAACCTTCATACAATTATGAATAGGATGCAACGATGTGCATTCTTAAGAGGATGTTTTCATCAATTTGCCATCATTTTATGATAGGTGAATGCATGTAACACACAAAATATTTAATTCTATTAGGATAAATGATGTATGGTTCTAGTTCAGATATGATCTCGAAACACTTGTTTGACCTAAGGGCTAAAGAAATAGTTGTGAAGCCCCAATAATTTTTCTCTTTCTATAGGTAAAGATATGAAATCTCTCAATAGTTTAGGTAAAGATATGAAATCTCTCAATAGTTTCATGCTAGATAAAAACTTTAAAGTATCAAACATTCCCCAAAAAAAATAATTCGATGAATGTTAATAAGAATCCAAGATTTGGATTCCTTTCATAATGAAGTCACAAAATCTCATGAAATGTGTTGGGGATAATCTAAAGTTTGAAGTTCAAAAGAACTCCAAATGTCGTTTAGGACTTTAAGTAATTGTTATTTCGAAATGATCCTAAATGTTTTTTACCAAAGCCTTTGAAAGTAAAATTCTAAAAGGTTCAACTAGCATTCTTAATGCTTTGACTAAAATTGTGTAGTATTTATTTCATGATCCTAAATATTTTTGACCAAATCCTTTGAAAGTAAAAGTTTAAAAGGTTTCCATAACCTTTTTTGGGTCCTTCCAATGTTTGAACTTTCTAAAATCACTGACACCTTTCAAGGAATTTTAAAATTTGAACATTAGAAAAGGCCGGAAAAGACTTTTAAGAAAGGATCGAAGTAAAAAAAAAACTTGTTCAAAGCCATGGTTAGATAAGATGCATGCTATTTTGATTAAGGAATTTATAGATTTTGAAAAAAAAAAAGATTTTTCTTAGTGACTTCTTCAAACTTTAATAAAATAAAGGGAGATAGATTATCATTCAATACTTTGGACTAGATTTTGAGGGATAAACAAACTATTAAAACAATCCAAGCATGTCTTAAGATTTTCATGATACAAATTATTATTTTTTAAAATGATAACCCTTTGTCAAAACATCGACGACCTAGTTCATCGATGGTTCGACTAACATTGTGTTTTCCTCCTAACCAAGTAACCGTTGGAAACACAACTGGTCCATCGATACCTGGTCGATAGTTTGATGGGGTCTTGATAATCTTATGACAATTTTTTTTTTATGGTTTGTAGCTTAGTCGATATTTCGATGGAGTAGAGACGAAAACGTGATGCATTTGGGATGAACTGTAGTAGATGATATGGTGGACTGGCGGTGATCATTATTCGATCTTCTAACTAACTAACGATGAAAACATGATGGATTTGAGATGAACTGTAGTACTTGATATGATGGACTAGAGACAATCAATCATTAGTCGATCTTCTGACAAACTAACGATGAAAACATGATGGCTTTGAGATGAATTGATGGGGCAAGTTCGTCATAGGTTAGTCTCTCTTACGAAGGACAAGTGACGAGAACAACCTGGAAATGGGATTTACATTGGTCGATGGTATGACAGAAGTGTTCGTATGTCTTGCAACAAACATGGATCGTCGTAATTTCGACATACGTGAGATGATGAAAAATGAGTTGTATCCTTTATCATACTTGAGACATTGTGGTGATGAACATGCGTCAATAAATTGTCGAAAAATGGGCCCAACGTAGTAATGACTGGTGGATCCTTAGAAAATTGAAGTTATGCAGGATTGGCCTCTCCCTAAAAATATTAAGAGCTTGCATGCTTTTATGGGTTTAACGAGTTATTATCACAACTATGTTCATAATTATGGCAAAAGTGCAAGATCTATCATTTCTCTCCTTAAAAAGAATGATTTCACTTGGAATCCAACATTTTATCAATCCTTCCATGCCTTAAAAGAATCTATGTGCATGAATCCTATCTTGGCACTTCTCGACATTACAAAGACTTTTGTCCTGGAATCTGATGATTCATGGAGAGGAATTGGGGTCATTCTCATGTAAGATGGCAGGCCTTTGGCCTTCACTAGAAAACCATTTTCAAAGAGAAATTTGGGCCAATCAATATATGAAAAGGAAATGTTGGTTATTCTACATACCATGGATCTCTGACATCCTTATCTATTGGGGAAAAACTTCCAAATTAAAATTTATCATTAGAGCCTCAAGTGTTTTCTGGAACAACGAATTTCATCTCAAGAGCAACAAAAATGGGTGACCAAGATATTTGGATATAATTATGAGATCATTTACAAGAAGGGAAAAGAAAATGTGGTTGTTGATGCTCTTTCCTGGAAGTATGTAGAAGAAGAGTCCCTCTTTTCCCTCTCCTTCATTGTACTAGATTGGATCCAAGATGTTCACCAAGAATGATTTCTAGACCCAAAACTTTCTTGCCTAATCCAAAAATTGCAACATCATTCTCCATCTTCTCTAGGGTACTCTTGGCACAATGAAGAGCTTCGCCAAAAAGGTCGCATGTATTTAAGTAAATAGTCACAACTTAAATCCACGGTGATTTTTGAGCTTCATGCTTCACCCACAATTGGGAATTCATGGTTTACCAAAACCTATGAATGGGTCAAACGTTATTTTTTATGGGATGGTATGAAATAGGACATCTACACTTTTATGGATGAATATGTTGTTTGTCAACGCAACGAGGGAGAAAAAGTCAAATCTCTAGGAAAAATCCAACCACTTTTGATTCCCCCTGGTATTTGGAGGGATATTTCTATGTATTTCATTGTTGGATTACCTAAATCAGGCAATAAGTATGATCTAAGAAGAAATCAGTGGCCACCGAGCTATTCCAATGGCTCAAAATAGGGGTTTCCACCTTGGCAGTTTTTCTACAATTGTTTAGGTCCTAAACTTCTAGGACCATTTTGAGGCCCTAAACAACATTTTTTGGGCATGGCACATGTGTAATCCTCAGATAGACCTTTCCAAAGAATTATCATGCGCCCCAAATGGAGATCATATGCAAAAGTTATGCCCTTGGGAAGTTGATGTATCAACTACCCCCATTGAGGTTCACAAACCTTTTAGCGTTTCATCTTCTGGTGTTAATGGAAGCTTAAGACTTGATGTATATATAAAAAATATTATTATTTAATAAATTTATTATTCGTTTCCTTGTAGAGTCACGTCTTTTTTTCTAAAAGATGTGACTTTACAATAAAAGTATAATTATTTACATTAATGATTTAATTAGTAATCAATGACATTGTAATATACATACAGTGTATTACAAGTCATGCCTCCTTCAAATGCTTCATCCTCAAAGAATTGTTATCAAGGAATTGCTAATTTGATGGTTAGATGTTTTTGAATTTTGGATTCTTCATTAGAATCTTATGAATATCCGTCACCCTCCTTTTCACACATATAGAATATTTTTCTCTTGCATGCTTGATTTTTACTATACTTGAGTTTTGATGTTGTCATTGCATGGATGGTGAAAGGATCCAAAACCACTATGTTACGTCATTTCTTCTGGTGAACATCCCACACAGCGAAGTCCTCTCGCAGATCATGGACAATTCTTGGAAGCCACAATATATTTGTAGAACACCCACCATTTTCAAAAGAACAATGACCCACCATAGATTGTTCCTCCAAGATAGGCAAGGGCGAGATTTTATTCCACTGAATTCTTCCTTATCTTAGATCATACATGCTGACATTGTATATTTTATGGTCGTTCTCATTGATCGGAGTGAAGGAATATACATACTCATCGTTTCATGACACAAGGATTTTACCTCACTTCTTAATGTTGGAAATTTGGTTGTCATTAATGTTAACCTTCATAAATAGGTGAAGTATCATTGATTGATTGGTTTGAGAAGCATTTTCAATATTGGACATATTGTTATAAAGGTGAATTCAATGTCAAGCATTGTCAATATTGGACATAATGTTATGAAGGTGACTTGAATGCCAAACATTGTCAATTTTTGACATACTGTTATGAAGGTGACTTGAATATCAATATAAACATAATATTGACTAATATATTGTATGATCTTGATACACTCATCCTATTTTGTATAAGGTTTATATTGTGTCATTAACATCCATGCAAAAAAGAACAAACTGTGAAGAAATTGTCCAGATAAAAAGGGTAAATGGATAATCCAATATCGATTCATAGAAATCAAAAATAAAGAAGTTAATAAGACATGTTTCATTAAAAGTGATTCAGAAAATATCAATTGAAGAAGACTCTAGAGATGATACATAATGTCAATGGTGGATGTTTGGTTAGGAAGCATTGACACCATCGAGTCACAAGTCAAGTCGATTCAAACAACAATAAGTTTGATTATCTAGAAGTCGATCAACTGCAAGACTGCAAATTGACAGAATTTGGAGAAGACAAGTCGATCAATTTCAAGACAATTCAAAGACAAGTCGACCAACTGAAGGTCGAAGTCGAAGGAAAATTGACTTGGGAAATACAAGTCATCCAAATCAAGTCGAGAYGAACAAAGTAAATTTTCTTCCAAGTCAAGTCAGTCAAGGAAAGAAGTAACCTAAAGGTTGAAGTCAAAGAAAACTTAAATACAAGTCAGGTCGAGGCTAGGGCAAGATGGGTTGACTAGAATTGAAATACTCAAGTCGAAATTTCTCCTAGTTGAGTCAACCAAAAAAATGTTTATCGGTCGAATGAGGAAGCAAATACGAAAAAGGGTGAGACCAAGTCAAATATTTAGTGACTAGCAGTTGAGAGGGAACCAATTTTAATATAACCATCAAGTAAAATGTTTACAAATTGAGTTTAAATAATCACCAACAAAGGAGATATGTGGAGTTTGATTTAGACATTCACGAAAAGGTAATATGTACTGAAGTCAATCTGGCATCTGACGATGAAAGGAAAATCTAGGCAAGTTACCTTCAAAGAACTGCCTATACCATCCACCTCACACACTTTCTATGGAAACATCTTGTGTGTCGGCTAATTGGGCATGTTCTACAATAAACCTATGTTGTAGAATTTTAAAATTAGTTTCCATCACTCTAGAATATTCATATGAAAATCATTGTCTAAATTGGTGTACGAAAATCAATTAATAAAAGTTACCATTTGTGTTAATTAAATGAAGGGGTGCAATGTTTCATTCAAAAAGGACACATTATTTCACCCTTTGTAGGACTATATAAGTAAAGGAATATGAAGGGAAGAAGGTGTCTTGGTGGATATATATATATATATATATATATATATATATAT